>QFDT01000087.1:0-45311 GCA_003315915.1 Macrolepiota dolichaula | reverse complement strand
CGAGCCTCGGAAAGCGAAGGATCAAGCTGCAGGGAGTATAGGCCACGAAAAAATTCTTTGACAATACGAGAAGCTCGGAAAATTGAAGCGCTGAGGAGTATCAGGGAGGACTTCGAATCTACTCCTCTTCATTCGATTGGATTTATGATATTATCGGGTTTACTCGATTAAAAATTCGACATTACAACCAGTATTCAACCGTCACACACCAGGCCCATGAAGCACTGAAGGTCAAGAGATAGCCTTTTCCCCCTTCTGATCCTTTGGGTCTTCCTACCACACACGTTCCCAAACACTCAGATCCCGATTGCGTACGTACCGAAAGAGCTACGATGGACCGAAGGGTGTTGGGATCACGAGTGTTTCTCCTTGCAGTAAAGTATGTGTTTTGGGGTCTGCTAGGCATATACTCAACACAACCAGAAGCCCCAGAGTTACTGCTCCAAGTACAGACGAATATATATCCAACAACTGGTATTTTAGTATGGACCCGCATAGGTAATATGAGAGCCCTGCACACCCACCCATGTGCTCATTCTTTTGGACTCCCTAGTAACTGTAGTCGTTCTGATGATCTCACTGACATTTCCGACGCGCCTAAGAAGTCTTCTGTGGTTTCATCGTCCGGAGGTCACCTTCAGCGGGTCCGCTCGGCCTTAGAGAAGCCGTCAAAGAAGCCTTTGTGAACAGCGTGAGACGGCTTTAGTTCCACGTATCCCCACAAATATTCAATGAATATTGTTCCAGGAAATCGAGAAGGCCCGAGTGGCATTGTATGAGAAATAGGAAGAGATTGTACCTATCGTATCAAATTTGACCTCGTGCCGGTCTGCATTGATGACGGGCTAGGGCATTCTTGAACTGTCTAACTCCGTTGATGTGGTTCTAGATCCCTGTCAACGGTGGGGACAATTTTTTTTGCTTTCTATCCCTCCTATCCTACGAGTATATTGTTTTTATAGAGTATAGATAATTGAGTTATATTACACTGAATTTCCGCTCAGGTTGAGATCGTAGTGAACGAAGTTGTGCCATCTCCACCTCACTAACCGTCGTGCGACTACCATCTTCGTTGACTGTAATTTGGTGGGGAGAAATTTCTGTCGTACCCACGCTTCTATTTGCGTCGCGAAGGTTGAGAATGCTTCTATTTGCAAGGACGCAGGACATGGCCACCGAAAAGCCGATAGGTATCTCGAGGAGTGATTGCTAACAAAATATATGAACCAAGGGTCAAGCCACATGATATTAGCTGGAGGGCTCACCCGCGCAATTATCCAGATCAAGAGGCATGTCAAATAGGTAGACATGATACTGTAATTCATCAAATGAGTAAACGCAGAAATGGGCTCCACGAATCACTTACACAATAAAGTATAGGACGGAGTCCCGAATAAGAATCGCAACGAGACGTCGGCCAGACCGGAATAATGTACCATCGGATCGAAAGGTTTGGAAGCCTCGTATCAGCGCCAGAACGCATAATAAGCTCTCGTACGCTAGCATTGGTATCCAAAAAGCGAAGAATTTGGAAGAGATGTTGGAGGGAGCGCAAAAAGCTAAATCACGAAAGGGTTCTATCCCGAGAATGGAAAAAGGCCTTGCAGTGACTGCGGCAGAGTGAGCAAAGTCGGTGAGAACTCACGATGAGAGGAAGAACAAACCAGTCAGAGACGCCAATACTTTGCCCATGACAACGGCGGAAATACTGGAAGAGATGATGAACGTCGTCACCATCAGGGCTAAAACTTTCTTGTTCAAGGAATATAAAGCGTAGAGTCGTATTTGAAGGAGGGCTAATGAAAATACGGATTAGCAATAGAATCCCGCATTCTCGACCAGGGTGCGGAATGGAAACGAACACTCAGCCATCATACAGGCGATAAGCCCTGTCCAGCCTTGCCATTGGAAGTATAGATGACCTATTAGAAAGGTCAAGTCGTTATGGAGTTCAAATAGCTGATCATAACGTACAGCTAGTAGTACATGTAAGCGGCATTTAATGGCCGGGAAACGACACAGACGGCACTCACAACTAGTATCATTTTAGGGGATCGGAGGTGAGTTCTTCCCGGGGATGATATAGTAGTCGATCAGACTTACGGAATTGGTAAGTTGAACAGAGAAAAGAGCTGGTACAAGGTCAGCGACAATGACACGTTGCACAAATGGTACATTACGGACCGTAATTGTTGAAACTAGTTCAGGATGAATGGGGTGAGTGCTTTCTAGAGGATCGGGAGCCACCACATACATAACACTAGCCAGTGTATAATACCGATTCTGTGGTAGCTTTGTTCAGAAACCGTTTGGCCTCTCGAGGTGAGTTGAAGGCACTCACAATGATGAATAAAACCTTCCCAAATGACCATGAGCTCCTCTAGCATCATTTAGATTCAGAAAAACTATCCAGCAGTAGCAGATTTTGTAAATGCCGCACCCAAATGAGATCCATCTTGATAGACTTCTCAGTACGGCGGACGAAGTACGACAATGAAGGATCAAGCCCTTACCTCGAGGTCAAAAGTGATGACTTTCCATTCGATTTCATTAACTCACAAGCAACGCCTCATCACATATCACTCACGATGATCGAATATGATTATACTCGAAGAAGCAACTGAAGCATAAGTCAATATATAGTATAAGGTTCCGGCTCGAGAGCCTTACGCTGAGCATAACGCGTTGCCTCTATATCCCGAAGACCCTGATGCACTAGGTGTAGAAGTTGCGCCATTATAGAAGGAAGGGAAGGGGGTTAGGCCAAGGGATACAAGGGAGCGAAACGCGAATTACGGGTGTGAAGGCATTCCAAGCTGACTCAGGTACACTTCTCAGCCTTTTATCCAATGAGCTATCATGCACGCTCGGGATTTAAATCTTTTTTGCCATCGGTGACAGGATTCTCATTCTATCATGGGAAGATGGAAGACGAGTGCCTCCGTTCTTGTGGCATGACCATCAGCTGAGAAGCCTCTTAATGAGCACGAAAGATTCCACAAAAGGCAAAAACACAACACGGTTTATAGGCATCATAATCGCTGGCCGGTGATGCTGAAATAATATCGGCCATGAGCGGCGCCGGGCGGGGAAGAACAGTTGTCGCGAGGCTAGCCGAATTCTCGGTCCACCCGCGATGCAACTTGTTTTCCAGGAACATAGAAGCTTTGGGTGCTTGTAGAAGATTGCTCATATGGGCGTCAATATTTCGGCGCCGAGCGTGGAGCATCAAAAGATATCGTGAGGGCCTGATATGAGCCCAGAGCAAAAGATTGATATACTTTGCCAAAGCATGAGACGGGCGAATACAAGCCACCGGCAGGAAACGACACCATCGGACATGGCGAGGTCTGTGCTGTATGCAAGGCAGCAGCAACCAGAAAGAAGTCTCTTGACTCTTCCAAGTCCAAATTACTGTGGGTTCATTGATAGGAACCCGGGCTGTGAGTTGGGTTGTCTGCACACACGGTCATCGCGGACCCACGCCCATTCATATTCGCATGCAAACTTCTCTATTCAAAGCCATGCCTATTATAGGGCAAATTCCCCAAACATTATACGGAACCGTCCAATGACCCAACAAATCCTACACCGATGTGAGAAGATTCAAATGCATACCCGTGCTCTTGGATACTTAGAACGTCATACAATAAACAACCCTGGGATAATTAAACAACATAATACACCAAATCTTCAACGAAGCCACATTCGGGTTCAGAAGGATGGCGGATCACTGGCTCCCTACTTCTTCGTCGTCATGGGCATAAATAAGGGGACAAACGTGATCAATTGAGGGTTTGAGAGACGACTGAGCATTAGGAATTAAGATTCTTGCTTTTCTTCTACTTGGTTTCCCTCTACCGTGCTCGAACTTTGATCGTGATTGTTGGGTTCACGTGAGCCACCAGTAGCAGCAATTCCGTTAGCCGTTGTAACATGACCGATCTCCTGTTCGAGACCGACGTAATCATAAGCGAATTCGCCCATCTCGGCATCATCAATACCAAGAATTTCAGCATCTTCCGAGGCTCGGAGACGAAGCCCGGGAATGAAATGCATGATCCAAAGGATGATAGTCTATGGAAGTGAAGGTCGGTGGATATCGGTCGAAGAGGTTTATATGAACGTACGGTTAAAACGAAAGAATAAGCAAAACCTGCAGCGGAATCGGCAAGCTGGAAACCAAGCTGGATATAGTGATGGTCAAGCCAACCGCCGGGAACAACGTCCGGGGTAGTGATACCGTCGAAGCCAGCAACACTCGATTGAGCGAATAGTGCGGTCAAGATATTACCGACTATACCACCAATACCATGGGAAGCGAAAATCTACGTTGGAATAAGAGGATTTTTTGTCTGTCTCGTCAAATTACTTACATCAAGGGCGTCATCATAACCGAAGATAAACTTGAGTTGGGTGGCAAAGTTACAAGCAGTACCACCGACGACGCCAAAAAGAACAGCTGCAGCTGCAAGAGGATTCAGCCACTGGGGCAGCGTATAGGCATGTTTATACACTCACGCGCGCCGACAAAGCCGGAGGCAGGGGTGATGGCCACGAGTCCAGCGATAGCGCCAGAACAAAAACCGACAGCGGACCACTTCCTCTCGATGCGATAATCCTGATAAATCCTCCTCGTTAGATCAGACTTCCGAGTCCAGATATTTTTCATACATACCCAGAGCATCCAGGTCAAACCACCACAAGAAGCCGCAAGATTGGTGACGATACAAGCCTGAATGGCCCTGAGATTGGCGGAAAGGGCAGAACCGCCGTTGAAACCAAACCAACCAAACCAGAGCAAGACAGTGCCAAGAACAACATAGGTAGTATTATGAGGCTTGTAAGCCAGGCGTTCAGTTCCGTAACCACGGCGCTTCCCAAGATAAACGGAAATGGCGAGCGCGGCCGTGCCAGAAACAATATGAACAGGGGTACCACCGGCGAAGTCGAGGCCGCCCATGACAAAGGACCAGCCATTTGGGTTCCATGTCCAGCACGCCACAGGGTCATAAACGATGGTAGTCCATACGAAAATAAAAAAGAGGAGAGGGCCGAGACGTCCGCGTTCAGCGATGGCACCTACAGCAAGGACAGCCCTGATATACTATTCGTTAGACATTCGCAAGTGAATCGGGGGGTACATACGTTATACCGGCGAACATGCCCTGGTATACGGCAAAAAGAAGAGCTGGAATACGTGTGCTTCCAACGGATGGCTCGCCGAGAACTCCCTTCAAACCAAAATATCCTAAATAAATGTTGAACACAAAAAGAAAGCGTAGAATCACAATACGTTACGCACTAAGAGTACCAATGTATGGACTCGCATTGTCGGCAAACGCCAGAGAATAACCCCAGAAGAACCACTAAACGGAATAGATCAATAATTGAAGGCGAGTCTCGCAGACACGGTTGACTCACTTGGAAAAAAACCACCGCTGCCCCCATCATGCTGATGAATATCATCGATAACGCGTTCTTCCTTCGTAAAAGGCCAGAATAGAAAAACCCAACACCAGGGATCATAATCAAAACAAGTGCAGTGGATGCCAAAACCCAAGCTATGTCGCCTAATCCATAAGTGATGGACTCTCCTGTTTCTGGATTGGTGTATACTAGCTGCTGGGCTGTACGAAAAGTCAGTAGATGATTTTTGGAGGATGAATTATACTTACAAGCGTCGTAAGTGACGTTGACCATCTCGAGAACAATCCGAAATTAATTGGCCGAGCGACCAGGTAGCCAGATATTTTGGAAGGTGGTGGACATTCCTCACACACCCCATGTCTCCTCTATATACTACTGCGCCTTATGGGCGCCCTGATCTGGCGGGGTGGTACCTAGATCTCGGTCGAGGGAGCCAAACAACATCGCCTGAACCATCTTGCTGACTAAGCTATTAGAACTTGCTATCGTCCAATGGGCGCGTGAGCTGAAACACCTTATCTACATCTCCTGCGAAAGACTCAGAGTTCAGATGCATCAGGCACTAACTATGTCATGATATCTGCCAACCTTATGTTGTCACAGGTAGCCAAGACAGCCATTATCTCAATGATAACGAGGCTGAATGGCCATATCTTATTTACCTAAAAATGTAGCACTTCACGGGCCTCTAGTCTTACCTACTATGTTACATAGTTCTCGGGTTCCTCATGAATGCAAGCACTCGGAAAATGCTCTGAAACGTTGTTCTCTGGACGTCAAACAACGTACGAGACAAAAGCTAAATGCGGAAATCAGTGCTATAAATAGATCATGTTAAACGTTGAGAAGATACATAGCCCATCCTTGGCAAAGTTATCAAAGATAGGGAACAACAATCGTGGTTCCTTTGGAGAGATAAGGGGGGAATTTTGGAGCTTCATCCCCTTCTCACTCAAACCTTACTGGAGGGCCGGCAGACCCGGACCTAAATCAAAATCGTTGATGGAGTGCCAGCCTGTAAGTCGCCTCGGACGGCTACTTCACTAAAGTCGGGGAAACAGGGGAAACAGTGCGCACAGGACATATATTTGAGGGGGAAGGGGGGAACTGTGACCACCACTTGCTGCCCCTTGGCTAGATAGCAGACTACAGAATATTGTATCTAGGTTACTTAACGACTGTCCATCAGGTGTCGGAACCTGTTGCGCTAAGCCCGCGGCTTACACAGCCCTCTGTATATTGGGTCCATGCACATGCGAACGACACATACGCGACCGGAGGAATTCCAGCAGGACAATGCAGCTCGCTTTCTCTCTAGGGGACACAAGCCCTTGAGGGCCCCACAGTTCTCGAACTGCATACTCCCACAGGGGTCTTTCCTCAGGTACTCCTGAGAGGCTCACGAGTCACGACGGTGGACCTAAGACCAAAGGCTGATGCTAGATGGGCCCTGACGTGGAGCTTCGACAAGAGGTTGCTGCGAGATGGACACCCGAACTGTTATGCCTCTTGAATTTTCCCTTCCCATACCAAAAATAAAGAATTACCGCAACACACCACTGATAACGCGCGACAGCAAGTTTCACACGGCTGGACCCCTGAGGCCGGAGGCCTGAGATCCCGTAGGATTATTTCTTTCCATTTAACCAATCATCAGCATCACAATTTCACGTGCATGACTCATGTTGGAGGCGTGGTCTATCATGGTTCAACTACTTCTCGAACGGAACTGGAGCGGAACGGGGTCCGACCATGGCTAAACCTTGCAGTGACCTTGCTTCCGAGAACCACAGACGATGTTGACAATCGTCATTTTCTAGGCGCGACTCGCACGACTCCGCCGAGCTGTAAAAAAGGAACAGGGGTTAAAACCCAGGTCTCCTGGAATTCGTGAGGGATCGACGCTCAATGAACGTCAAGATCGAAGTTTCAAGTGTATGTATGAAGGGATGAACAGAATCGAACTCCGTTTGTTCAGCTATCAATACCTCATTATACACTCAATCTCTCTGGTGTAGTCTTTCCGGGTTCACTAGCAGGGTATGATCATATCTTGGGATATTATATTGATGGGTGATGGATCGGCCTACTCGGACGACCAGGCCTCGTTAGCCCTCGGCTGCTTATCTCAGGGACGTCACGAGAGATATTGCCCTGGTGGCGAATTTTCATGTTTCTCAAACTAGGTTGACCGCTGGCTGACACCTTGATTTCAACACAATTAATTAGGATATCATGCAGCCAATATTATGCAGCTGGGGCTCTGAGCTGAATTGTTGGATTAAGGCTTGTATCAAAATTTATTATGACCATGGCTTGTGTCGGCTGTTAACTTAATCGACTTTGATGTGTCAGCTTTCGTCCCTCCATATTCATGACCGTTATCGAACAACCGCAAGCAGAGGTATCTTTGACTGCCTCAAACCGAAGTCCATGCATAAGCCAGGAAGACTCACCCCCACCACTCCGACACCTAACATCCACCATCCAACAACTCCCGCCAGACACACATTCCCTCAATTTCCAACATGCTGCTCCACAAATAGATTTTGAACCAGATTACGCTTCGTATGAAGGTCCCTTTCACTGGAGAAGCCACAGGAAATACCACAGGACACGCCTGCTTCGTAAGTTGGGAGCGGTCTCCATCTCCTGGCGGGATATCAGCTATTCTATACCGGCGCTGTGGACTTCCTTTGCTATCAAGTTCTCACCTAGAAGACTGAAGGCTAAAACCACGTTACTCCGACTTTGCTTCGAAACTTCCGGAAACCTTGGCGTTGATCTCGAGATCAAGTTTAAAGGCTTCCCCAATCACCACTTCGACCACTCAGAGGAGCTTCCTGAGCTTCTCTCTACACATGCGCACAGGGTCAAGAGCGTCCGTTTGGGCGACCCTCCATTTGACTTGGTGAACCAGTTCGACCGACGATTCACATGTTTGGAGACTCTTCGCGTTATATGGGCGCCCATTCATTTCCCAAACGGCCTTCACATAACGACGAACGTGACCTCTTTGCGCAGACTATCCCTAGCATTTGCCTCTCGGATTGATTTGCAGGGGGGAAAAACTCACGTCGCTCAATTTGATTGCTATCCCCGTAGATGCTTGTGCGTGGTTCTTGCTCGGCGGCCAATATATCGATCGTCGGGCATTTCGGTACCGGCCCTGAAGAAGGTGTGGTACAGTATGGGGGCGACTTGCACTGTCAGGCAGTGCGGTCGCGGTTGCTGTGTTCGGATATCGTCGGGATATCGAAACACTTAAAAGGAGGCGCTGACCCGCTAGGTTCCGCATCTATTCTGTGTGGAACCTAGGTGCGCCTCCATATACTCTTAGTTCTATATCATGTCTACTATATGTATCTATTCTGTGTGGAACCTAGTTCCTCGTGCCTATACTCCGCCTACACTACACACTCGTAATACCCCTATAATCTTCGTTACAATACCCAAACCTTACCGAATACTACTATCGCTATGCCCTTCGCCCTAGTGGTCATCCCAATTATTCTGTATTAGCCCTCTCAATCACTTTGCCATATTTCACAAAATTCGGTTGGTCCTGTCGCCTCGATTTCGAAATCTGAGACTATCGTGTGTTCAATTCCATCCATCTCCCTGCGTTGGTTTGGCGATCGTCGCGAAGAATCGCTAAATTATTCCAATTTCTTCTCTAATATCGCCACGTTGACCACATTGTATTGCGTGACAGCACCATCGAACGAGGATGTTTTGGCTCGCCTTTTCCAACCACTAAATCGTATTCAAATTTTGGTTTGGAGGACTGTCAAGACAGGGCATTGGAGACCATTTTCCGCTTACTGGATCCAGATTGTGCTCTTCCTGTCAATGTCGAAGGACTACTACCAAACCTGCGGAGTATTCGCAACGTTCGGACACCGAGGTTTGAAAACGAGGGAATTGAAGAGGCTACCCACGTGAATGTGACATTGGCATGGGTGAATAGGTGGACGGCATCAAACTGCTCAAACAAGATCCATGTTTTCGGATTTGGAGAGGGAATCAATGTGCCATAAAATTTGGACGGACTTGCTGCTTCGAGCGACGAGAATGTTCAAGGGATCGCCGTTGGTTTGAAGGCAAGGATACAAAGTGTCATTCGCTCGGGTGGAAGAGGTGCGTACTGTCATCCATCAAACGAAAATTACGACACCACAGACGTTCTCGGCCTCCGACCTTGTGTAGGGATTCTTGTCATTTGAATTAGAAATGCCTCATAATGTACGAGTTCACCAGCACCTTACCACGTGGATGAGGTCCTGGTGTACCACCGCCCAATAAAACAGATCAGAGAAGATAGAACCGAAACCCTAGAATACATCCCATGTCAAGGGCTCTTGATTCCCGCTGCCTAATCACTAGTGGTAGATATCCAAAAGATCTGACTGCTGGGAGACCTCAGTCTTATCTAAGCGGGTATGTGATGGCCCAAGTAGGGTGAAAGCCCGCTGGGCTCACAACGAAAGGGGATTCTATTTGGTTACTCACAGATCACACACGAATGAATGGCCTCGCATCTATATTGCTGATCTAGAGTATACGCGCGTACGATACAAGTGTAAGGATGATGGTAGGATGGGAGATAGAGTATCTATGTACGATTATGTACTTATATATGAGCATTGTGATATCATGTAACGTCGTAAGTCTCGGGCTTACATGGGGAGTCAGTTCCTAATTGATATTGAGAGCTGAATTCATCCCCATATCTCCCATAGCAACACTTTTCCATAGCACTTTGTACTTTCTGCGGACTTATCGGCGCGGATCGCCCAGACGAATTTACCATACTCATGCATGAACAGCAATAGCAATGTTAAAGGCGTCTTCAAATTCATCCATGAGTGCACTGGCCTTGTTCAATATTTCTGGCTATACATCGAGGTGGACAGTAGTATGTAAGCGCCAGAGTTCCTTAAAAGTACTGCTAAGCGGCAAAGCAATGATTCTAAAATATCTGAATTGTGTTAGTTTCGTAGAATTCAATGAAGAGTGTGGCATATGTGCACCAAAGGTCGCGGGACCGTGAGGACTCTGAGTCGCGAAAAGTTCTGATCGACATTGGGAAAGTGACCAAACAAGACAAAACAGTATGACCCACGTGCCTCCAAAACTGCCCGCCCCCGAAATTTCCAAGTCGCGTCGTCGTCGAAGACAATGGCCAGCCTCTTGGCCAGGAGAACTGCTCATACTGTCTACACTCGCGCACTGCCCACTCATGCTTCGAGACAAATTCACCTAGGCGCTCCCGGTAAGCTGTCCAATGTTTCCAATTTCCTCCGAAGGGTACTGAGCACCATTGTGTTATGATATAGTACAGAAAGAGAGTTGGTTCGGAAATCTTCTACGCGGCTCAAAGACTGCAGAAAACTCTGAAACATCGTCTTCCAAGGCTCCAGAGGAAAGCAAGCTTCAGGAACGGGTTAAACCTGTGACACCAGAACCTATTGTACGGGACGCTGCTGTCAAAGCTACACCTGCCTCCGTTGTCGAAAGCACATCTGCACCCACCACTACAAAAGCCCAGGACGCGACACCGTCAACCTCTGATCTCAAGAAGACAAAAAACAAGAGGAAGCCATTATCTCCCGAGAAGAGGACGGAACGCTTCGAAGAGAATCTCCTCTTTATAAAGCCCCGGCTTGGTCGACGGCCAGAACTCAAACTTCCAAAGATCAGGAAGACGACATGGGTTCGTACGATAGGGGTTTGCCAGACCGAAGAGCAGCTGAGGAAGGTCGTGGAATTGTTCCCTTCATGGAGGGATATGGGCAACAGCTTTGACGGGTCATTTTCTGAAGCCTTCATTCGTACGTCGTTATACCCACTCCTTCCCTCCATGCTCATAAAGCTTCTTAACCTCTAGGTCGATGTATTCTCCTCGAGACCCCCGAAATCGCACTCGAGGTATTCGGAAACTATGCCAAGTACAATGTTCCCCTCACACTGGACGGCGCCCGTGAACTCTTGAACGCGACTTATGATAAGAAACCACTCAGTCTGGTCATCACCATCACCAGTCTCTTCGAAGTTTACAAACTCCCTCCTGCTGCACGAGACCTCCCATGCTGTGCCATGGTCGTCTCGGCGTGTCTCAAAGATGGTAGTACGGATGCTCTAGTTGTGGGAAAGGCGCTCGTCCCACACCTCAAGCGCCTCCTAGAAAGCCTAGGTCCACAGCCAATACCGAAGACTCAGGAGAAGGGTGACGATATGCCGAGGGTGTGGACTAGCTGGGCGTTAAAGAAGGTGGATAGGTTCTTGTTTAAAGCAAGAGGGAAGCATGAGGATTGGCTGCACGATTGGAGATTGAAGAGTGGACATATCACTGATGCCCAACAGCTCTGAGCATATTGACTTTGTTATTCTTCTCCGCTAATAATAATAATAATGCCTAGACGCTGCCCCAAATCTTTGATACCCAATCCCCAGGCTCCAATCACTTGAAGTTTCATCTCTGATTCATTGAATGTGTCAGTTGGGCGGGGTCGGTCGCAGGGATTCCATACATCAAGAGTCACTGGGCGCTCAATAGCGGCTGACATTGCAAGATTGTTTTAGAGGGGGCGCGATGTCGTCGGATACCATCTGCCCATCAGGCAGACATCAATATGCAACAACCTTGGATTCCATTCTCAGATAGGTCCGTGGCAGTGGCGTTATTTTTAGCGCATCTACATCCCACAAACTACATACTCTTCACATCATGTTACTTCATCAGATAGGGACGCACGTTGCGTTCCACGGGATCGGAATATCATTACATCCAGTACAACATCCTCGAGTAAAAGTAACAAAGGGAATTCTTTGACCATTTTGCCCAGATTCTTTTCGAGAGGTCTCAAGCACCCCGATATCCGCCAAAGCTTCGTTCTTCCAATTCGAGTTCCTGGTGCTCCTGTGTCAATTCGCATGGCGTGCAGAAGCATGCAGTGCAACAGTCTCCACAGCCGCCTCCCTTGATGTTATACCTCTGACGGACATTTCCACGTTGCATAAACTATCAAGAAGCCATTAGTTAGCATGCCAAGATGCGAAGAGGTGATGAGCGCTGAATAGCAGTGGGGCAGTGGAGATGAAGTGTTCAAGAACCCACCTGAAGAATCCATCCAGCACCACAGCATCCTGTGATGAGCGCGTGTATCCAACAATCGCCAGAACAGGCACTTCCACCCTGTGCGGGATGGGGGACACCTTTCGTGTTCAGGTGTTCGTAGCGCGCTTTGTTCTTGCCGTAGACAACACAAGGGCAGCACCACGAGAGCATGCCTAGATGTACCACAGATTGTGATGGGCGACACAAAGCAATACAGGGTTGTGTGGTTAGTATCATGATAAGATGTCGGAAATGAGGATGGGCGACGTACAAGTTCCAGGCTCATTGCAACAGTCAAACAGATCATTACTCCATTCTCTGCCCTCTGGGCCCATGGCCAGATTCTTTGCATTACGGTTTCCGCCGCCGCCGCCGGGTACGACCATCATGCCAGGCACCGCCTGGGGTTGTTGGACGGCAGGTTTTTCGCTATACTATCAAACGTTCGAAATTTACCTTAGCATCGCGAGGAAGGAAGATGGGGAGAAGCAAGAAACATACGTGAGCCATATGTACTAAACAGTTCTGATCAACACAGTGGGTTGTGGTAGTGGTTGGGGCGGAAGCGACGAGGGGGTCACAGAAATTGAGCCAACTTCTTCCAATCCAAATTTATAGGCAAGAATTCCGGGACTATTGTTCCGATTGAGCGGGGAGCTGATCAAGTGGATGTACCAATGAGGTAACAACCGCGGTGGGCAGTGCAACTTAGTACAGGCACACGGGCGCTTCGAGCCTGGGCCTGAAAACAAGAAAAAACGAGGCTGGGGGATGTTTTGATTTCGACACAGCTATACACGAGTCGATTTATATCTTTTACACATGCTTGGGTTTTGGCATATGGGAATAAGCCCCTACAATCTTAGGTTGATTTGGAGAATAGATCCACAACAAATCATATATCAGTGGCTTCAGATGCCACTGTCAAAACACAAGTTTCAGTCACCATATCTGTTTATAGATTAGGGGACTCCAAGTTTGACATCGCGGGACAAAAGCATCAGACAGATATGGCGACAGAAGAGAAGGCGACAGGCTCCGTGATCAGCGCCGGACGTAAGAGTACAACACGAAGGGCCAGGGATGTGTTATCCCATCCACTCAGGACACTTCTAGCCTGAGACGTTTTGTTCTGCCGCAGGAAGAGTCGAATGATTGTGTGTAAGACTAGGTTTTCGTGCAAACCTACATGATTCATGTCGATCTTGGTAGTTTGAAAACAAAATTGACGCGCACGGATGTTCGCTAGTTGTGTTCACGCAAATATATCCCCATGAATCATGATAAAATATGGAGACAACTCTGATCTCACAGATTTTTATCACTAGATATTTATCATTCTGATCCATTCTAGTATCATTATAATCCCGTACGCCTTACCAGTTGGCTGGAATTAGAAGCAGGTTTTTTGTTGAACGCGTTTTGATTCTGATCTTGGATGAGATACTCGCGCACTCGAGGAGAGTCGCACATGTGAAGAACTAACCAAAAAATGAGCAGGAACTATATCGTTGCCTGATTTGACCGCTCATACAACGTAGTGGTTTGCGAAGCATGGATACGACTAAAATGAGTTGTATTGTCGTGATAGAGATCGTTGCGAATCTCTCAAACCGGCTGTAGGGATTTGATAAAGGCAACAGAGTGCATGCGACGTAGCACCAAAACACTGGACTTGTGACGTGGGAGTGGGGGGAGGGGAATGCAGTTTGCTGACATGAGGGTTTGAGGAGGTTGGTTTTCAGTGATGTAAAGGCCGAAGGCGGGTCTCTTGGGTAAAAGAGAAACAAAGATCAACGGATAAACAAGCATGTTGACAGAAACAAATGATATGGAACAACTATCGTCCCTCAGGTCGTGGTTCTGTGACAAACAAAGTCCGTCAATAAAAACACTCGTAGCGGTCAAAGGGGATAACACTCACGACTCCACTGTACGTTCAAAATCAAGTTATCATAACCCCTTCCATGTACCTTCTCCATCGCTCTCTGGGCAGTCGCACGATCCTCGAAGCTAACAAATGCAAAGCCCTTCCCAATACCAGTCTCCCGATCTCTGCCAACATAGACCCTTGCCACCCTCCCAAAGGTTCCAAACAACTCGCGCAGGTCTGCCTCCCCAGTTTCTTCGGATATATTCGTGACACGTAGCGTTGGAAGGTCTTCTCTTGATCCACCAGCACCGCGCATGGTTTCGCCTGGAGTACTACGGGCACCTGCACGCATCGATGGTGGGACGTATTTTCCGCCTGTACCGCCAGAGGAAGGGGCGCCGGCTGCGGGTGGTGGGAGTGTGGGAGGGATGTCTGGACCTGTGCCAAGGTCATCGTCTGGTGCACCCATACCTGCATCCGCTGCATGGTCACGTTAGACTGGACGAGGGGCCTTGTGTGCAAATGGGTGTGTACGTACCAACGTTCTCCAAACCAGCCAGGGTATCCTTGTACGGACACTTGGCTGTGAAATGCTCTCCTTTACAAAGCCGACATACGACTTTGCCTCCACCCGCTTTTTTCATCTTGGCAGCCTCTTCTTGCTGATGTTCTTGCTCGGATTGCTGGTCAGAAGAAATGGGTCGCATTTTTGTTGTTGGATAAGATGACAGGAGATCGACACACCTTATTTCCTGCGCTCAATTTCAAAGATACATTCTCGCCAACAGTAGTTGTAGCACGATCAGGCCCAGGTTTGTTGCCCCGCTCCTGGCCAAACTTGGCCCATTTTTGACGTTCCGCCACGGCGTGTTCTACTACGGACTTTTGGAGTGTACGCTTGATGCGACGGATAATCTAAGGCGGGGCAGGGATAAAATTTTGATATTAGTTTGAACCAAGTGATGATGAATCGAACGCACTTTGACGCGCTTGCCATCCTCATTCTCGGTATACTCTATCGTTGTGCGTATACCATTCTCATCAACATACTCTTCGTTTTGCGGGATGTCCTTTTTATCTGAAATGCAAGGATCAGGAAGTAATCATATACGATGAAGGGGATTCACACCTAGGTCATCAACATCATCCGCCCAAGATGTCTTTTGTAGTTTTCTAGCAGAACCATTTTTCAGCTACCATGCTTTGTGCTAGAGCAGAGGAAACATACGAGGCCATGGGATGGTTGATGGTGGTGGAAAACACTAATCAGCGTTGTTTGACCTTGCTTGCCCGCTCGGCTCTCCAAATCTGGAAAGAGGCTTATGAGGGCTGGTGTATGTAGAAGAAGGAACCAAAACAAAAGGCGTGTTTCAATAGAATATAAAATTAAAAAAAATAACGGCTCTCGCAGATCATATTTGGAACCTCGAGTTATTTCCTAAGGTAGTTGTGTTCCGTTCCTACATTTAGTTGATCTGGTAGTGTAGTCTTGTGTAGTCAAATTGATTCGCAAGGCGCCTATCGGTCTCAACTTCATAGCAATCTACTCTACACCCTCCCGCAATCATTAGGCTCGCAAGCTATGCCAATCCTTTCCAACGCTCAGGGACTCGTGATAAACAACTCACATTTCATAGACCGCCAGACCAACATTATCTCAAACGAATCGACTGGTAAGTGTCCGACCACCGCAGGACTCAGGGGTTGACTCACGAATACCCCCAGGAATTGATATACTGCTAGACGCATCCTTTCCTGACGCTGCTCACGATTCATCTGCTCGCGATCCGCCCCCTCGATGCTTTCCAGGAACCCGCGAGCAGTGCATTGAAGATGTTGTTCAGTGGGCCATTCCTGCCTCTAATGACACACCCTTGCCGATACTTCGGATGAAGGGACCAGCAGGAGTCGGGAAATCGGCTGTGGCACAGACTTCTGTCGAGAAGATCGCAGCTAGAGGAAAGCTGGGCGCAGCTTTCTTCTTTTCTGTCGGACGAAGTAAACCCGCCCACTTCTTCACCACCATTGCATATCAACTCTCCACTGGCTATCCTGATTATCACGACCTCATTGAGAGGAAGATCCGCCGTGACAAGACCCTTGTCCATAAAGCTCTGGCATCGCAATTCCAAGAATTGATTGTCCAACCCCTGCGAGAACTGGGAAGAAGTGGCAAGAGCATCGGAAAGAGGGTTCCGATATTTGTCGACGGACTCGATGAATGCGAAGATGAGAAAGCACAGTGCACGATTATCGAAATCGTAGCAGCGTCAGTACGTGATAACACCATCCCCCTATGCTGGGCATTCTTCAGCCGTCCCGAGCCCCACATCGAAGCCACATTCGCTATGCCAAACATCTCTCCTCTTTGCCATACCATGGTCCTCCCGGTCTCGCATGATGCCGACGGAGACATTGAGCTTTATCTTCGAGCCAGCTTCGAAAATATCCTTCGGCGGCGCAACATCCCAACGGATCCTCCATGGCCCTCCGAGGACAATATCAGACTACTCGTAAAGACCGCAGGTGGATTGTTCATCTACGTAACAAGTGCCCTTCGTTTCATTGATCAGACAGGGCTGCTTGGACCTGAAGAACCTCTCCGTGCCGTCCTTGCCGCCATCTCACACAGCCATGACGCGACGACTGCACCCTTTGCCGACTTAGACGCGCTCTACAGATTGATCTTGGGCCGCATTCCCGGCGAAATGGTGCCATCTGTCCGATTGCTGCTCGCCCTGCTCTGTCATTTGAGCTCAGATGCACCCCAAAATACGGTTTTGATCGCCAATGTATTGAGGCTGTCCAGAATGGAACAGCACACCCTATGTAGCCGATTGAGTGCTGTGCTCCGGGTTCGGGACCTGGACGAGGCTTTTGTCATCGACCCTGATATCGACACAAGTCTCCCTTATTTCAGAAATTCTAACATAGGTACCGACGATCTCAAAAAATTGAAAGACTCAATCTATGGCCGGCTTGGAGGGGCAATCTCCTTTTACCATAAATCATTCCGAGAGTTCCTCATTGATCCAAGGCGCTCAGACCTCTTTTGGTTTAAAACCCCTGCTATCCATGAGCTTCTCTTCGAGTATTTATATAAACTACGGCTTGATTATGAGAAAACCTACTGCCTCCGAGGCCCAGGTACATGTCCCATTTTCTCCAGTCATTCCTCTATTTCTGATGCTTGCCCATTATCAGTCCTGACGTTGGCACCCCATATACCCGACTCTGGATCCTCTCTTTCCTATCCCCACACTACCGAACTCGTGAATTCCATCATCAAAGCCGAGGTCTATTCTCTATCGGGGAATCTATGCAGCCATCTCGTCGGCATACGGGAATCGGACTTCGATTTACTACAGAAACATGGCAAAGCTGATTTCCGCAAATATCTTTGTGTTACTTCTACTCTGAATGGTGCTAGTAGAGGACACGCGTACTTGAGTTGTTATGGACACCAGAAATCGGTGTATAGTACGGTGCTTTTCCGGCTTTGCCCAGGAGAGTTTCAGCGCTTTAGCGTTATTGAATTCAAGAAGGTCAGTTTCGACTTTTGTCATTTTCAGTGATAGCTAAGTAAGGCTTATGTATAAGATGATCGAGAGGCGCCAGCGAGCTGGGCTTTTACAACCTTACTCATATGGGCCTTTGGGACGGCAGGTTTCGGACTCTGTAGAATCAGGCTTATACCTCGCTGGTCATGGCTCGAGATCGGTTTACTGGTATTGGGAGATAAATTATACAGAGGAACATTATCAGGAATTTCGCACTCTGGATTTGGATGAAGGTGGGAGGATATTTCGGGAGGAGCGATTTGATCTGTGGTTTAAAGAGTCAGGGCGGTAACACATAATCGTTCACTTGTACTGACCCGTACACACCCCATTGGACTTGGGCTATCGGTATGGACACCCACCTTCTAAATAGTAGCACAGCCCGTATGCGTCTTATGACAGGGTTATTCCCTCATCGAGGTCTCTGAGAGACACTGTAATAATTTCATGACATACACAGTAATTTGTACGCGCCTTCCTCAGTAAAAATATCTTCGAGAGGGGACGTGAGTTGCAAAGAACGAGAAGTTTAATGTTTGGGATCTATTGAAAATGATACAAGGGACTAGCTATGTCTCACCACCACCCCTTTCAAACCATAAATCGAATCGCTCCTCCCGAAATATCTTCTCACCTTCAGCCAAATCCAAAGCTCTGAATTCCTGATAATATTTGCTTGCGTAATTAATCTCCCAATACTAGAAAATCGACTTAGATCCGCGACCTATGGTGTATAGGCCTGATTCTATCAAACCTGTAGCTTCCCGTTGGGAGGGAGCTGAATAGGGTCGTAGTGTTCCAGCTCGCTGGCGTCTATCTATAATCTTTGCAAACCTCGTTAGCTATCGTCTCATAACGTAAACGAGAGAGGACCAAACCTCTTTGAAAGTGGTGACACTGAAGTGTTGGAATTGCCCGGGGCGGAGCCGAAAGAGGTATGTACCACAGATCGATTTCTGGTAGCCTCTGCACGTTAAATATACTCGAGATGTAAGTGTGCGGTGGATGGTGACAAAAACATGAAGAGCCATGCGGAAATCGGATTCGCCACTTTTCTGGAGTAATGAAGACTCTAACTCGGGTGTATCAACGAGATGGGAGCACATATGCCCTGCCCAACAGTAGACCTCGGCTTTGATAATGGAATTTGTGAGTTCGGTGGTATGGGGATAGGAAAGGAAGGATGCGGAATTGCGTGCATGGGGTGCCGGCGCCAGTGCTAACGATGGGCGAGTATTGGAGTTTGAGGAATTGCTGGGAAATACAAGCACGCACCTGAGTCTATAATACGGTAGGCTGACTCATGATCGAGTCGTAGCTTGTAGGAATGTTCAAAAAGAAGTCGATGTATGGGGGAGTGTGTCGACCAAAACAGATCTGAACGTCTGGGATCGATAAGGAAATCCCGAAAGGATTTGTGGTAGAAGGATACTGATCCTCCCAGTCGACTATAGATTGAATCCCTGAGCTTTCCAATGGCCTCATGACTGAGGTTCGAGTTTTGGAAGTACGGGAGACTATGATCGATGGCTTGGTCAATCACAAATTGTTCATCTGGGTCCTGAAGCCGAAGTACAGCGCTCAGCCGGCCACAGATGGCTCGCTGTTCCATTCTCGAAAGCTTCAATACGTTGGCAACTATCATCAAATTCTGAGGAGAATCCCAGTGACAGAGCAAGCCGAGCATCAGTCGGATGGTTGGGAGCATGGCTTCAGGTATGCGTTTCAAGATCAATGTGTAGAATGCGTCCAACTCGGCAAAAGGTACAGTGGTGGCATCAAGACTATGAGAAATGGCAGCGAGTACTGCACGTAGTGGCTCTTCGGGTCCGAGCGACCCCGTCTGATCAATGAAGCGGAGGGCACTGGCTACATAGATGAACAATCCGCCTGAAGCCTTCACAAGCAGCTTTATATCGTCCTCAGAGGGCCACGGAGGGTTCGAGGGGATATTGTGTCGTCGGAGGATGCGCTTAAACCCAGCTCGGAGGTAGAGCTCTATATCTCCATCAGCATCACGCGAAACCGGAAGTGTTACTGTGTGACATAGAGCTGCGATGTCGGGGTCGGCGAATGTCGCTTCGATGTGGGGTTCAGGACGGCTGAAGAACGCCCAACAAAGAGGGAGGGTTCCATCGCGTGCTGCCGCCACCACAACCTCGATGATCGTACATTGCGCTGACCTATCGTCGCACTCATCAAGCCCATCAACAAATATGGGCACCCGATTCCCAATTCCCTTCCCAATCTCATTCAGCTCTTGCAAGGGCTGGACAATGAGTTCGTGGAATTGAGTTTCCAGAGCTTTATGGACGAGGGTCCTATCGCGGCGGATCTTCTTCTCGATGAGGTCGTGGTAGTCGGGATAGCCGGTCGACAGCTGGTATGCGATAGTGGTGAAGAACTCAAGGGATTTACTGCGCCCGTTGATAGAAAAGAAGAACGACGCGCCAAGCTTTCCTCTAGCCTTGAGTTTCGCTGCAGACGTTTGGGCTATCGCAGATTTTCCAACGCCGGCTGGTCCTTTCAGCCATAAGATTGGTAAGGGGCTGTCACTGATGTCAGGGACAGCCCACTGGACGATGTCCCCGATATATTGCTCACGAGTTCCAGGTAGACAGCGAGGAGACTGGTCGCGCGCGGAAGAATCATGGGCAGCGTCAGGAAGAGATGCATCAAGCAGAATATCAATACCTCGGGAGATCTTGAGTTGGGCTGTCTCTCGGGATTATCGCACTTACCAGTCGACCTATTCAAGGCAATCGTTGTTTGCTGATTTGTGAATTGTGGGTTGTTCATCACAAATCCGTGGGCATTGTGGAAAGCCTCCATCGGATATTAGGTGGTAGGACGCTGATAGGAGCGAAGGATAAGCTGTTCAACCGTGAGTTAGTGGTATGTATTCATAGTTTGATAGACGCCCGGAGAATCAGCGATTGTGCTGTGATGGATTATTTTCAGGCTAACGAATGAACACGCCGCTATAAGCCACCACGGACGACGACTTTGCTTAAGTCAAGAGCGCAGGGGAAGCAGTGGGCCCTGGGCGTAATATTCAGAGGGGAAAGGAGAACTGTCCACCACTAACTAAATACAGAATATTGTATCTAGGTTAGACGACGACTGTCCGTCAGACGTCGATACCTGACGTGCTAAGCCCGCGGCTTATAGCCACAGGCCCAACACCAATGTATCTATATGTTTAAACAAAATCCTTCCTAATTTATCTTTGTCACCTTTAAACTACAGATTGAATTGTTCCTCCCAAAATATCCTTACACCCTCCTCTAAATCCAGATTCGTGAATTGTTGATAAAACCGTTTTGTGTGATTAATCTCCCAGTACCAGAAAATTGATTTAGATTCGGGACCAGCGAGGTGCAAGCCCGATTCTACGACATGACCTGGAACGCTAAGTTGCCGAAAGTGTGAGAAACAAGGTCGTAAGACCCCTGCTTGTTGGCGTCTCTCAATTCTCTTCAAGAGTTGCAGTCAGTGTGATTGTTGCGATATAACAGAAGATAAAATTCTAACCTTCCGGAAACCATCGACGTCAAAATGTTGGAATTCTGTTACAACATCACCATATGACGTCATTACACGAGGATCACATATGTAGTACACGAGTATCTCTTTCCTGTTTTGAACTCCTGTTTCACCCTCTATCTTACATGTTTTACATACACAAGTATCACTGACCGTATACACAAACCTCCTAGTATTTATAGAGTACTTACTTCGATAGTAGTCTCTAGCTTTGGATTGTAGTCCCCTCTTCTCATATACACTCTTCTACTCGCTCTTGCTCTTAGTCTCTTCACTGAGAAGACACATGACTCTAGTTATAGTTGAGAACCGTATTGGAATAAGTCTGTATAGACGCCAATACGTGCTACTTGCTATACTACTGCGAGTCATACGACCTTTGGTCGTAACAAAATCCAAAGCTCTAAACCCTAGGTCCCGCTGAACCTTAATCAGAGGAATCCCCATCACCACGCCTTGCATCAAACCCAACGTCAATCCTCCCTACATCCACCAAAAACAAACCTACGTACCAGACATCAGATTTTGACAGGTTCGCTTACCTTATAAAGCCCTCTACCCAAGGTGCCACCCCACAGCTTTCGCCAACGTATCGCTAGCATCACAAACCCGAAGAACCAATCTCGCCCCGCTACTCTGGAAGCTCCCTCCACATCACCTTATCCATTACCACAAGCGTCAACTTCGGCAGCTCCCCTATCTCGATCATATTCCCAAGAGAACCATCCATATCCCATGCAAGGTCGCCATACTAGAACAGCACCACATACTCCTCAGGAATGTCATCGAAGCAGGAGCCCTCCACTACCTCCCTCCGAACCTGCATCACCACTTGAACAAGAAAAAGTTTTCCCGCACTATCACTCAAGCTCTAGCGACTCCGAGCTACCTACCGTTACCCGAGAAAACTTCCCTGTTCACACTCCCCAGCAAAGTCCTCCATCAGGAATTTTCCCACCTTTATTACTGTTCGCTTCGCTGCTACAACTAGGCTTTCCCTCACTACCATCACAACCACCCTCACCACCACCAATCATGGGCCAACAAGGACAAGCAGGAGGACAGGCAGCACAGCAACCACCGGCAGTTATCCAGCAGGCTGGAAACAACAAAGAACTCTCCCTATTGAAACCAGCACCCTTTACAGGAGATCGATCAGACTTCGAAAAATGGTGGTTGATGAACCAGATATACTTAGAAGCGAACTGACACATCTATGACACTGACGTGAGAAGGATTTTCTTCATTCAAGCATCTATGCAAGGACCCAAGGCGCTAGCATGGCTACAAGCACACCGAGCATCAAAAATGGTTAATGGAGTTTACAATCCCCCTCAATGGCCAGATTTCGTACAAGACCTCACCACCGCCTTTACACCGGCTGACAAACCAGTATTTGCCTACCACCATCTATGCACCATGAGACAAAATGGACGACCAATTGAAGATTTTAACAACAAATTTAAATACTATGTCAGGAAAGTAGGCCTCAACGACGATCTTGCCATAATGGACATCTACAAGAAAGCGATCAACTCCGAGATCGGATACAAACTAGAAACCACCGAAAACCCACCCAACACCCCAAACAATTGGTATACACGAGCCAGAGTACTGGATGCAAGAATGCGCAGGGCAGACGCCCTTTACAATGTCAAAAGAGGAAATGTGTTTTCCACACGCACCCAATACACACCCCCTACCCCGATCAGACCTTATCAATCACCATCCGCAGTTCAATACCAAAAACCCCTCAAAGACCCATATGCCATGGATGTAGACAACTACAACACGCACCACCACGAGGATTACCAAGAAGAAGAAGAAGAAGAACCCGCGTTTGACATCAATCATATAATTGAGGAAGAAGGCCTCACCACTATCCAAGCATTCAACCTGACCCTGATCGAAAAAGAACGATTACAACGAGGACAATGCTTCCGATGCGGACGAACTGGACACCGAGCCACTCAATGCCCCACCTTCCCCAACCAAAACAGACAACAAAACATCTATCGACCCCCGAACCAACCACAATATCGACCTCCCCCTCCTCAGAGGAACACGTTCCCTACCGGGCCCCGCCCAACCAGTGTTGGCAATCATCGGTCTAACCAACCGAGGAAGTTCAATGCTTCAGTCGTCTCTGTCTCAAACGCGATGCTAGATATGTTCCACTCCATCCCCCAAGAACAACAAGAAGAACTCCGAATGATGATTATGGAAGGATGGAACCAACCACAAGAACAACCACAGGATTTTCATGATTGAGAACAGCTGAACTGACAGCCCCAGTTGGACCTCCGAACTCTTCTTACTCTTCTTACTTCCCTGTAACATCTGCTGTGCAGATAGATATGATTCATCTCCCATCTTCTGAAAATAAAAAATCATTATTCATCCCACTCAAATTCATCTCATTTTCCACCTCTTCAAAAGCGGCTGTCACCGCACTCATTGACTCTGGAGCTCAAGGGAATTTCATATCAGAAACGCTAGCTGAACGACACCAATTACCAAGACAAGAACTCACCAAACCGATCATCGCTACAAACGTCAACGGAACCTTGAATAAAAGAGGAACCATCACCCATCAAACCACCATCAACACCATCATCGACGGAAGAGATTGCACCATTACTGCTTATATTACGAATATAGGAAAGAAGAACCTAATCCTTGGATACCCATGGCTAGAAGAAGAAGATCCCGAAATAAACTGGAAGAAGAAGACACTAAACTGGAAAAAGCAAAAAGACCACCCTCTCCTACAACCACTCCTAGACACGACTACAAACTACACTACAATCAATAACTTTGATATCGAACTACAAGAAGAACTCAGAACGGAAATCCACTCATCGGAACACGATTTGGCAAACATAAACCTAGATTTCTGGGAAATCCAACAGCATCTCAACGAAACCTTCTTCACACCCTACAAAATCAACGCAAAAAGCACCATGGCAGCTGAACTAGCTCAACAAACGAAGAAAATCCAAACAACCATTCCTAAACAATACGCTGCATTCAGCAATCTCTTCAACGAAAGAAAATCTCAACGATTCCCCCCTGAATGACCATACGATCACGAAATTATCACCACAAAAGAATTCGCCCCAAAATCATTCAAACCTTATCAACTATCTCCCGCCAAATCAGAAGAAATGAAGAAGTTCATCAAAGAAAACTTAGCGAAAGGATACATCAAAGAATCGAAATCACCAATGGCTTCACCAATGTTTTTCGTAGCAAAAAAAGATGGAAAGCTTTGCCCATGCCAAGACTACTGCTACCTCAACAAACATACGGTCAAAAATGCCTACCCGATACCAATGATCGCTACAATCATGGACAAACTCAAAGGTTCCAAGAAATTCACAAAACTCAACATTTGACTAGGGTATAACAACGTAAGAATCAAAGAAAACGATCAATGGAAAGCAGCGTTCAAGACACCATATGGACTCTACCAACCAACCGTCATGTTCTTTGGCCTATGCAATTCCCCCGCCACCTTCCAACACATGATGAACGATATATTCGAAGACATGATCAAACAAGGGGGAGTAATTATCTATATGGACGACATACTCATTCACGCGATGTTACGGCCGAAACGATTTCGATCGTGAATCCATTACAGGAGCTAGGAATATCACTGGTTAGGACGCTAGTAACATCAAGGAACCCTCGCTAGAAGTGATATAGTACCTAGCTATGAACTTCACTAGAGAAACTGGTCATTAGTACCCTTTACCGGAAAAGCGTACGGTATCGAGGAGGAATACTATTAGCTTCGGACGAACATACCCTTAGCTACAGGTCTATCTAGCGAGCGGAGCCTCGCTAGCACGTTGAAGTGTCTCGCTACGACTATCTATAGCGCCCCGGATCAGTAGATCAACGGATCACTAAGGCGAATGGGCCCTGAGGTCTAGCGAGCGCAACCCTATTCACCCGAAACGGCTAGCAACGGCAGTTCATTTAGAATCTACAGTTCGTCGAGATCAGTTCGCGATATAATGCTCTAGCTACGGCTCAAGCCTAGCGATTAGTCAGCGCACAGCCGCGCTAGTTAGCCCCCCCCAGAATCGAACCGAGACAGACGTCGGAAGGGCCGGATAGCGAAGGAGATACCTCGCGAGCAATCGGGCTCGCGAGGCACTGCAAACCGTCCCGAGTACCAATAGCCAGGCGCCAGCTAGTTATCGATCGCTCGATAGCTGCTAGCCACACGTTGGAATAAAGATATTACCTAGCGGCCTGACGTCATATGCTACCGACCCTAGCTACCGACGGAAGTAGCTAGGTACCATAGCTCGCGAGAGCACTGTCCACACGGACACACATCCGGGATAACTAGATAGGCCTCCGATTGGCCTAGCGAACCCTCAACCCAGGTTATAGGGTAGCTAGCGGAGGTCCGACAAACCGATAATCCGATATTTTACTATTTCTTTATTTGTAATCTAGTTAGTCTCGCGATGTATAAATACCCCTCGCTAGCGAGCGCATTGGACAAGCAATCTTGCCAGCTCGTCTAGTGATAGATCATATATAAGTGATTTATTAAGTGACTTGTCTAGTGTGAACTAAGATTTAGCTTCGGTCAATAGAGACCTCAGATTAAGGAAGTGAGATTAGATTATGAGGATTCCTATAGATTGGATATAGTGAGTTGATTGACGAACGATCACTAGCGTTCTCATCGCATCTTGTATCAAGAGGGTACAAGTCGGTACGTTCACTAGATCGGGAGGGTATAAACACAGTGCAGCTAGCTACTGGCCTGTTAATTATCCTCGCGAATCCTTTATCTTGGTATCTATAGTGATGTAGCCGTCATTTAGGATTCGAAGTTATATTTCAATTAAGCAACCTTGTCCATCGTCGTCTAGCGACCACTCCGTTAGTGAGCACCCACTCGCTAGCTACCAAAACCACTAGTGAGACATCTTGCTAGCTAATACCAACCTCCACCCCTATCTACCTATTTGATTACCTCCCCTTCAAAACTCGTTCGCGAGCACTAGTAGTTAGTAGTGGTGAACTTAGTGACCCATTGCGACTTATAGTGATTTTGTATTGATTTCACTTCTACTACCTAACTAGCACATTAGCGAAAGATGACAAAGAACTAGAGGTCCTAACGTTAGAAGTACTGAAACGACTAGAGGAAAACGATCTCTTCCTAAAAACGGAGAAATGCAAATTCCACAAAGAACGACTGGAATACCTTGGAATGATTATTACCCCAGACAAAATCGAAATGGACGCAGCAAAACTAAATGGAGTAAAAGAATGGCCGATCCCAAAAACCGTTAAAGACGTGCAAAAATTCCTTGGATTCTGTAACTTCTACCGGAAATTTATTCATCACTACGCCGAGATTTGCAAACCGCTTAATCAACTGCTCTCAAAGAACTGACACTTCGCCTGGACCGAAGAAACCCAACAAGCGTTTGACAAACTCAAGAATACATTTCTACAGAAACCCATCCTCACCATGCCAGACCAAACAAAACCCTTTTCCATCGAAACCGACGCCTCCAAGCATGCAAGCGGAGCTATATTATACCAAGAAGACGAAAATGGAAACCAGAAACCTGTAGCCTTTTACTCCAAATCATTCAACCCAGCCGAACGAAATTACGACGTCCACGACCAAGAACTCCTCGCTATCATCAGAGCACTCGAAGAATGGAGACACTACTTAGAAGGATCTGGAAGAACGACAATCATTCGAACGGACCATCAGAACCTAACGTACTGGAGAGAACCAAGAAAACTAACGAGGAGACAAGTGCGATGGACCAAAACCCTATCACAATTTGATTTCAAAATAGAACATGTACCCGGAACCCGCATACCAGCCACAGACGCACTCTCCAGATGACCTGACCACATTCCGATTGAAGACAATGATAACGAGGACATAATCATGTTACCTGAAGAAAAATTCATCAACCTCGTCAACCTCAACCTCCAGAAAGGAATCATCTATTCCAATCAATACAATCCAACCATCACCGAACTAATTGACAATCTGAAAACCAAATCCCCAAAAGATCTTCTAAATAATGAATACTCTACATACCCCACGACGGACGGAACAATCCTACTCTATCAAGGCAAACCAGTAATTCCGAACGACCTTGAACTTCACCAACAAATCACCAAACAATATCACAATCATCGAACCGCAGGACATCCAGGCAAACAAGAAACCTATCGACTAATGAAGAAAGAAGTATATTGGCCCGGAATGTCAACCTTCATCAAAAACTACATTAAAGGATGTACAAAATGCCAACAGTTCAAAATCAACCGACACCCTACCAAACCACCGATCCAACCAATTCCACCACCACCAACTAACCAACCATTCTCACAAGTATCCATGGACCTAATCACCGATCTACCACCCTCAAACGAATACGACGCCATATTATCAATCATCAACCACAGATCATCCAAAGGAATAATTCTCACTCCAGTAAAGAAAACCATAAACGCCAACGGAATTGCCAACATCCTCATCGAAAAACTATTTGCATGATTTGGATTACCAGACAAAATCATTTCAGACAGAGACCCCAGATTTGCGGCAAGAACAATTAAATCATTTTTCTCCAAACTAAACGTAAAACAAGCTTATTCCACTGCATATCACCCTCAAACCGACGGAAGCACTGAACGATTCAACCAAGAAATCGAAGCCTACCTATCCCTCTACTGCACAAATAATCCTACAACGTGGTTGACATACCTCCCACTCCTAGAATTCACCCACAACTCGAGAACCCACGCCAACCGACTCAAATCCCCCTTCGAACTCATCATGGGAATAAAACCCCCCAATTTACCCCAAATCATTATGCCAGACAACCACCCCAACACAAACGCACGGCTGAAACGATTGGAAGAAACACAGGAAGAAGCGATCGCAGCACACAAACTCATGGCAGAACAAATGAAACACTGAAGCACGGGAAAAATGCCCTCATTCAAACAAGGCGACCAAGTATGGTTAGAAGCGAAAAACCTGAAACTCCCTCATCCATCGAAGAAAATAGCCCCGAAATGACTCGGACCATTCAGGATCACTGAAACACTGTCAAAAGTCAATTTCCACCTTCAATTACCCAAGAACTGGAAGATCCACCCGGTATTCCATGCGGCATTACTCACCCCATACGTCACCAATTCATTTCACAAACCAACGGCAAAAACACCGCAACCCGAGCTACTGGACGATCAAGAACAATACGAAGTTGAAGGCATCATTAATCACTGAAACACATGAGGACGAGAGTTCTTCTTAGTAAAGTGGAAAGGGTTCGGACATGAGGAAAACAAATGGCTAACGGAAGACGACCTCACGGAAAATGCATTGACAATTCTAAATTTATACCGGCGGAATCACCACTTACCTCCATTCGACAAACAATGGCAATTCGACACACCAGGACGTATATATATCCGACCAAGAAGTTAGAGTCAACCAACACAACCCGAACAATCATCACTTCCACCACCACTCTCATGTCTAATGGAACCAACCAACACTCCACCTCCAGCTCCAACAGAGCTGTTATATTCCCTTGGGGCTATCGTGTACTATAATATCCATCCACTCCCATCAGCGCCCCGCTTGTCATGGACCCGCTACTTCTCTACCTGCGATCCCTACATTGTTTACTCAGCCACTATGTCATACTTACTCAGCCACCGTTATAGACTCCCCAGTAGGAATACCCCAGTAGTATATATACACCTAGATACTCTGTTGTATTCCCTACGCTTTACCAACTCGTTGATTCCCCTTCTCTTCTCTCTCATCGCCCTCAAGTCTTCATCACTTGTTGCAACCTGAGTTGATCACTTAGGAAGGTCGTAACATTTGGTAAAGCGTCTACAACTCACCTTGCAGAAGAAGGCCATTGTGTATGAGCCTTAGTGGACCTGCTTCTAGAGACAGGACCAGAGAACCGACACCAGCATTAGCAGAGGAGACCACCTCTGAAGAAGAGACCTCATCGGAAGAAGAAACCACCGAGGAAGAATTCTCAGACGAAGAATTACAGGGCAACGATAACGCCGACGAACCGCCAGATACAGAAAGCGACGACACAGAAAGCGACGCCACAGACAGCGAAGAAATGTCCAACCAGGAAATAGCACCAGCAGCGCCCGCAGTAGGACACGGAAAATCGCTCGTACCGGAGCCAGGGTTCTTTGATGGAACCAGGAATAAATTTGAAGATTGGTGGAGAGCCACCTTGCTATTTTTGAAGTTCAACAGAATCGAAGGGGCCGACGACAAGGCCACAGCAGTACTAGCACGTCTTAGAGGAGGGACTGCAGGACAATTTGCCTCGATGAAACTAGCACAGTTGGGAGGCGAGGACGATACAGTCAACTGGGACGAATTCGTGAAAGAAATGGTATCCACGTTTGGGGATCACATGGAACAACCAGAGGCGGAATGGAAGATCGAAACGTTCAAGCAAAGGAACAAGAACACCGCCGACTACCTTGTGGAATTCAGGGTACTCAAGATCAAAGCCCACACAGACGACGCACACGCACTTTTCCTACTCAAAAGGAACGTACGCCCGGACATAATCAAGACTATATTAGGATATCCGGCAGAAGGAATGCCCCACACCTACGACGAATGGGTCAAAGCAATATTATCAGTTGGAAAAGGATATGAATCAACAGAGTCTAGAGACAGACACACCACATCCGGCATCACATACAGAGGAATGGGCCAACCCATGGAGATAGGACGACAGGAATCCAGAGGACCCAAATGCTACAACTGCAGCATCAACGGACACATTGCAAGGGAGTGCAGGAAGCCGAAGAAGAAAAGAGGGGGATGCTTCAACTGCGGAAAAGAGGGACACATCGCCAGGAACTGCCGAGCACCAAAGAAATCCCAGAACAGGGGAATAGAGAACGAAGAAGATGAAGGAACCGAGCAGGGTTTTGCCGAAGGGTCCGATTGAGTGCGAAATCGAGACCCCATGTATCTAACTTTTCTTCTAAATCATACGTTATCCCACAAAGAAGAAAAGGAGCACGAGAACTTCTGATTAAACCGACAATAACAACCAAGACAGGCATGAAGAAGGTCGAAGCAATCATCGACACAGGGTGCACAGACACCTGCATCGGCAGGCAAACAGCAAAGGAGCTGCAACTACCCACGGCACCACTGGTAAACCCAAGGATGGTGTATAACGCGGACGGAACAACCCAAAATCTGGTTACAGAAAAAGCCATATTCGAGATGGCGATTGGGAACCACACGGAGCATATGGAGGCGCAAATATCGGACATACAATCAGCAGAACTATTCTTGGGCCATGATTGGATTATGGCGCACAATCCAGAAATAGACTGGAAAGCTGGGCGAATCAACTTCACCAGATGTCCGGAAGGATGCAGGATACAACACGGAAACGGGGAAACCCACAATCAGGCAACAAAGACAGAGGAAACCGAAGACGACATTGAGAAAACCGCTGACCCCACGAAAGCAGAGGATCTACCACACTACCTTCGACGGTTCACGCATTTATTCAACAAGAAGAACTTCGACAAACTACCGGTACCAAGCGAATGGGATCACGAGATCAACTTGATGGAAACGGCACCCAAAGATATGAACGCCAAGGTGTACCCCATGACGGTCAAGGAAAAGGAAGAACTCTGAGATTTTGTGAAGGAGAACCTCGCCTCAGGACGCATCAGACCTTCTAAATCCCCATACGCAGCACCATGCTTCTTCATACCCAAGAAAGACGGCAGCAAGAGGTTATGTCAAGACTATAGGAAGCTGAACCAACACACGATTAAGGACAAGACACCACTACCCCTGATAGAGGAAGTGATCGACAAACTGAAGGACGCAAAATACTTCAACAAGCTAGACATCATATGGGGATACAACAACGTCAGGATAAAGGAAGGACATGAATGGAAAGCTGCATTCGTCACAAACGAGGGATTATTCGAGCCAACGGTCATGTTCTTCGGGATGTGCAACTCCCCAGGAACATTTCAATGGATGATGAACTGCGTGTTCAGGCAGCTACTACAGGAGGGTATTCTAATCAACTACATGGATGACTTTGTAATACCCGGAAAAACGAAGGAAGAATTGGCAGAACGCACCTGCAGATTCCTGGAAATAGCCGAAAAACACAACCTGTACTTCAAGAGGACGAAGTGCATGTTCGACGCAACGGAAATACCAATCCTGGGCGCCATCGTGGGAGATGGCAAAGTGAAGATGGAGGGGGAGAAAATTGAAGCAGTACGAAACTGGCCGACCCCAACAAACGTCAAGGGAGTAGAATCGTTCCTAGGATTCGCAAACTTCTACCGAAGATTCATCAAGGGATTCAGCGCAATCACAGCACCGCTACACAAGGTCAAGGGCAACGTAGGATGGATGTGGGAGAAAGAACAACAACAGGCGTTCGAAGAACTCAAAAAAAGGATAACGGAAGAACCAGTACTGGCGCTACCACAAGACAAAGGACAATTTAGAATGGAAGTAGACGCATCGGGCTACGCGATAGGAGGAGTACTCTCTCAACTCCAACACGACAAGTGGCACCCAATAGCATTCATGTCGAGAACCATGAATCCGGCAGAAAAGAACTACGAAATCTACGACAAGGAGCTACTCGCCATCATGGAAGGACTTAAACGATGGAGACAGTACCTATTGGAAGCCAAGGAACCATTCGAGATCTGGACGGACCACGAAAACCTGAAGTACTACAAGGAACTGCAAAAACTCAACGGACGACAGGCCCGATGGTACCTCAGATTGCAAGACTACGACTTCACACTCCGACACATCCCAGGAAAGACGAACACCAAGGCAGACATTCTATCCAGGAGGACACAAGGAGATGAGGAACCCGAACCAAAGGTTACCATACTAAAGGAATCCCTATTTGTCAGAAGAACCAGAAACGAGCATCTGACACCGCCCATACGAATATTCCGAACTGAGAACTACTGGATTACCCCAATGGAAGAATGGGGCGCGGAAATAAGAAAAGGACGACTTGACAGACAAGTATACAAATGGGCAACAGAAGAACCACTACGCACGATCACAACAGACGGTATAACATACCGAGATGGGCGTATATGCATACCCACAAACCCAAGCCTCTGAGAAAAGATCCTTGCAGAACACCACAACCCACCCGACATGGGACACCCCGGACAAAAAAGGATGCTAGATCTTCTCAGAAGGTCGTACTACTGGACGACAATGAAGAGGGATGTACAGAAATTTGTGGAAGGATGCGACAGCTGCCAAAGGAACAAGGTACTACGCCACAAGAAGACGACCCCACTACACCCCATACCTCCGGCAAAAGGACCATGGACCGAAATCACAGTCGATATGATCGGACCACTACCAGTGTCCAAAGGGGCAGACGCAATCTTGGTAGTAGTCGACAGGTTCTCCAAGATGATCCGGCTTATCACAACCACAATGACCCTAAGCTCAAAGGGTTTAGCAGAATTATACAGGGACCACATCTGGAAACTACACGGCGTCCCAAAAGTGATCATCAGCGACAGAGGACCACAGTTTGCAGCTAAATTCATGGAAAACCTGTGCAAGGCCCTAGGAATCGATAGAAGACTATCCACAGCGTACCACCCCCAGACGGACAGGCAGACAGAACGTATCAACCAAGAAGTGGAAGCATTCCTACAACACTACGTGAACTACCGACAGAACGACTGGGCCGACTGGCTAACAACAGCAGAATTCCAATACAACGACAAGCAACACAGCGCCACCGGCCACTCTCCATTCTACATCAATTATGGAAGACACCCCTGGAAAGGAAACCTGACCGCAGACCCAGAAACGCCCGCGGTAGATGAATTCATCCGAAACCTGAGTGCAATCAGAAAGGAAGTATCGGAGCATCTAACAGCAAAAGGGGACGAAACAAAACGGAACCATGATCGAAGACGAGGAAAACAGCAAGAACTATCAATAGGACAATGGGTATGGCTCGAAGGGACGAACATCAAGACCAACAGACCCATGGAGAAACTGAACAACCGACGATACGGACCATTCCAGATCACCGAACAAATAGGAGTATCAGCTTACCGTCTAAAACTGCCAGAAGACTGGATCATACACAACGTGTTCAATGAGTCGCTGTTAACGCCACACCGAACACCGAACTACACGGGGCAAGAAACGCCAACACCACCGCCACTGGTACTAGTCAGGGAAGAAGAAGAATACGAAGTAGAAGAACTCCGAGGAGAACGCAAAAGGGGCAGAGGTACGCAATACCTGGTACACTGGAAGGGGTATGGAAACGAGCATGACTCATGGATACCCGCATCCTCATTGGGAAACGCACAAGAAGCACTAGAGTCATACAGGAAGTCCCTTGCGGAGCAAGGAAAACATATAAAGGGGGGACAGAAATCGTCAAAACCCATCATCAACCGCACTCTTCGAACCATGTCCCCTACTGAAAACCGCCAATCTGTCGTTTCGCTCCTCAACACAGAGGAACCCCAAGCTCACAACTCCATCACGCGAGATGTCACCATGGACGAAGTCACCTCATCGGTCACCCAGATGATCACGGAACACAAGAAAGGAGCATCCATCGACGAAATGCTAAGCTGCGTCAACAACATCTCCAATATACAGAAAGCAGTATCGGCAGCAAAATCGGCAATGAAGGACGCACAGTTGGTCCTAACCGCGATCTCACCACGAATCCAAGCAACCACCCGAGGGCAGAAAAGACATAACCAAGCCATTGACCATGTGGAGGATATACAGGTCGATCTAGAGGACTTCATCGACGCCGACATTGGAGGGAAATTACTATCCCTATGCTCCATACTATCCGAGGTACTGGTCCTCGTATATTATGACGGTAACGACAAGGAAGAAGGAGCCGTCAAATTAGCACAACTCCTCATGGGTACAGACCCATACCCGCTCGAAAGCAGGAAGGCCAAGAGGACAGGCAAAACGGACAGAGAAGAAAGAGAAGCGAGAGAAGGCGAAGAAGAAACCCGACGCATCCCCGCCATTGCCCTGGAAGTCGAGAACATGCTCTCCTTCCTAACAGCACCAGAACGAGTAGGCCCGAAGGAAGTTAGGGAATGGGAGTTCCCCAGCACATTCACCACACTCCTTGACAACGGAGAGCTTGACAAGCAATACGTCGACCACATCCTCGCCACTTTGCTCATCGACAAGCCCAACACATGGGGCACCATGAAAGGCATCAAGATTGCCATGTTCGCAGGAGGACCGGACCACGCCAAATTATTCATCGCACACAGCACCGTCGACGACAAGTTCTATGCTGGACCCACCAAGAAAGACCTTGCACGTTTCATCGTTGGATAACTGTGTGGACACAGAGCATAAAAAGGGGGTAATGTTATATTCCCTTGGGGCTATCGTGTACTATAATATCCATCCACTCCCATCAGCGCCCCGCTTGTCATGGACCCGCTACTTCTCTACCTGCGATCCCTACATTGTTTACTCAGCCACTATGTCATACTTACTCAGCCGCCGTTATAGACTCCCCAGTAGGAATACCCCAGTAGTATATATACACCTAGATACTCTGTTGTATTCCCTACACTTTACCAACTCGTTGATTCCCCTTCTCTTCTCTCTCATCACCCTCAAGTCTTCATCACTTGTTGCAACCTGAGTTAATCACTTAGGAAGGTCGTAACAAGAGCCTCTTCACCCGAGCCTACCGTGGACCCCACCACCACTATCCCCTTCCTCGCCGATCTTGAATTCAGACATCTTCATGCTATACTCTCCACTGTCGAACATCACAACACCTTCTTCCCCCAAATTCCCAATGAGGATCTCCCCGCCTCCACCATATTCATCACCCTCTCCGCAGCCTACAAACAGTTCTATCTCATCCGACAATCGTACACCCTCGCCCTTACTCGTCTTCAATATATCGAATCCACTGCAAACTCCACGAATCTCCCGTACTATATCAAGATTTATGCGGATTCTACTCCCAATATCCCTACACCGATACTGGATTCCACCGACCCACGAAAGATTCATGAAAAGCAGAATGAATTACCACTCCCAAATTCATTCACCGACATCTTCTCCCAACATGACCCAAGCTCCAGAAGAACAACACCTACCGCCCTCGCTAAGTCGAAGGAACCCGAACCACCAACACCCTTCCCTATCTTATCCGGACAACCACTGGGACCCGCCCAACAACAACTTCCCACACCAATTCCCCCTTCTGGAAAGGGACTAAAAACCGATGTCAACCCCCTTCCCATTCCAATAACACAACCACCCCTTAACGCTCGACCAAACACACCAGCACACTACCCAAAAAGCAACGCACCATTACCACCTCAACGGGAAGAATACAAGGATAGTACATTTTACTGCAGCTATTGCGATGAGCTGAACCATAGAAGGAAGGACTGCCCAAAGAAGATTTGCAAATACTGCAAGGAAATTGTTATATTCCCTTGGGGCTATCGTGTACTATAATATCCATCCATTCCTATCATCGCCCCGCTTGTCAAGGACCTGTCTATCTTCCGCTATTTCCCATTCTGCGATTACTCCACTGTTTACTCAGCTACGATGTCATACTTACTCAGCCACCATTACAGACTCTCCAGTAGGAATACCCCAGTAGTATATATACACCTAGATACTCTGTTGTATTCCTTACGCTTTACCAACTCATTGATTCCCCTTCTCTTCTCTCTCATCGCCCTCAAGTCTTCATCACTTGTTGCAACCTGAGTTGATCACTTAGGAAGGTCGTAACAGAAATCGGCCCTGGCCATACCGCCCCCTGGTGCGAGAAGTTTCAATGCCCACACTGCCAGATATTCAAACCAATCCACAACCCGCGAGACTGCCCACGAAATCCCTATTACGAGCATCAATCACCTCGCTACGACCCAAGACGACGACCTTCTTCCCCCAGATGACGAACCTATTACCGCGATGACCACCCAGAACACGACGACAAAGACTTCTACGACAACGACCCAGCATCCTACAATCGAGTTCGTTGAGACAACAAACGTAGAAAGGGGATAATGCTACAACATCACCATATGACGTCATTACACGAGGATCACATATGTAGTACACGAGTATCTCTTTCCTGTTTTGAACTCCTGTTTCACCCTCTATCTTACATGTTTTACATACACGAGTATCACTGACCGTATACACAAACCTCCTAGTATTTATAGAGTACTTACTTCGATAGTAGTCTCTAGCTTTGGATTGTAGTCCCCTCTTCTCATATACACTCTTCTACTTGCTCTTGCTCTTAGTCTCTTCACTGAGAAGACACGTGACTCTAGTTATAGTTGAGAACCGTATTGGAATAAGTCTGTATAGACGCCGATACGCGCTACTTGCTATACTACTGCGAGTCATACGACCTTCGGTCGTAACAAATTCTCCCGGGAGGATCCGGAAGAACACTGTGCTACGCATCGATTTCTGGCGGCCATGACATTCCCAGAACCTAGCCGGACCGGTTTCTGCACGCAAGCCCAGATAAATGGAGAAAAATTTGCGAAAGTTGGTTTGGGCGTATTTCTGGAGGCATTCAAAGTCGAGCACGGGTGTATCGGCGAGTTTGCTGCATAGATACCCCACCCAAACATAGGCACTATCATTGATGATAGAATTCACGAGATCGCTGGGGTGGGAGACAGAAAGAAGGGGCACAGGTGTAGATAGTGTTGCTATAGTCGGACGGGTCTTGAATACGGGAAGGGTAGCTTGGAGACGCTTAGGAACTCACCTGAGTCCTGGGAGGAGCTGATTCTTCCGTATTCAAGTTCTATCTCATGGCAGTGCTCAAAAACAAGCTTATGTATGGAAAGGGGTTTGAACCAAGAGAAACCCAAACGCTTGGGGTCAATGAGGAAGTCCTGGAATGATTTATTGTAGAAAAAAGCCTTCCCTCCGAGTCGGTCGAAGATCAACCGCTGAGCTTTGGAATATCCTCACGAGAGTCTTGGGTTCTCGAGATAAGGACGGCTAGTATCAATATCAGGATCGATATCGAGGACCTGGTCCTGTTCATGGACTAGAAGTACAGCATTCAAGCGGTTGCATATCGTCTGTTGCTCCATTTTGGATAGCTTCAGCAAATTGGCCAGTATAATTGTATTTGGCTCGTCCATAAAGCAGAGCACGGCGAGGAGCAGTCGGACAGACGCCAACATTTCTTTGGGAATGCGATTTAAGATCAACATATAGAATGCATCCAAATGTGCGAATGGCGTTGTATCGGAGCTTTTTCGTGAGATAGCAGCGAGGACTGCGCGAAGAGGCTCTTCGGGTCCAAGGCGGCCGTTCTGGTCGATAAAACGGAGGACGCTTGCTACATAAATGAATAAGCCGCCTGAAGCCTTGACAAGTAGCCTGATATCTTTCTCGGGGGGGCATGAAATGTTCATATGGATATTACGCCGCCGAAGGATGTTTTCGAATCCAGTTCGTAAATAAATCTCAATATTTCCATCAGAGTCGTGTGAAATGGGGAGGTTCAAAGTGCGGGAGAGGGTGGAAATGTTTGGCCTGGAAAATGTGGCTTCGATGTGGGGTTCAGGACGACTGAAGAATGCCCAGCAGAGCGGGAGGGAGTAGTCGCGGACTGACGCTGCTGCGACTTCGATAATCGTGCATTGTGCTCGTTCATCTTCGCACTCGTCAAGTCCATCAACAAATATCGGGACCCTCGTTTTGATGCCTTTGCCGTTGCTGTCTAGTTCTCGTAGAGGTTGGACAATAAGTTCGTGGAATTGGGGTACCAGGGACTTATCAACGAGAGTCTTATCACGGTGAACCTTTCTCTCGGGAAGGTCTTGATAGTCAGGATAGTTGATTGAGAGTTGGTAGGCAATGGAATGAAGCGGGGTTATTCCGCCCATTGATAGAGAAGAAGAAAGCTGCGTCAAGCCTTCCCTTGGCCTTGACTTTCTCTGCGGAAGTTTGTGCCACAGCTGATTTGCCAACGCCCGCTGGCCCTTTCATCCAGAATATGGGCAATGGAGCGTCACTGGAAGCAGGGATAGCCCACTGAACGGCGTCTTGGATATACTGCTCACGGGTTCCAGGGAAACAGCGGGGTTCCTTGTCGCGAGCGAATGAATCGTGGGCAGCATTAGGGAGGGATGCTGCAAGTAAGATATCGATACCTGGGTAGACTTATGAGTGGGTCACTAAATTCTAGATTGATGACACCTACCGGTTGGCCAGTTCAAGACGTTTATATGCTGATCCGTGAATTGCGAGTCATTGATCACAATTTCTCGAGCATTGGGGAGGATAGGCATTGATTCTGGACTGAGTACTTTGATGAATTGATAGGCGCCTCGACCCGGATCTCGGTATTGATAAACATAGCGGAAGTTATCGTCATCGAAACGGGTTTAATTAACTTTACCTTGGATCACGTAACTTATTGCACCCTCCCGACAGGTAGGAGGAATATCGGACGGCCGATGACTGGATCGACCCAGAATTCAGAGAGGCTATTCAGGCAGTCCGATCCCGGCCGAGGCTACCCGCATAACTGCTGATACGAGGGGGAAGGCTATTCAGAGGAACCTTGATAACTCGGTCCTAGGAGGAGTAGAAGGTATACAACCGCTCGATATACGTGGCCTGAAACCAGTAGGGCCAGAGTTTCCTCGATTTACCCTGAGATGCTCACAATACGAGCACAAGGATGAGTGACTGGACGGAGATTGTTCTTAATTCTGTTTACCCTGGTTTGGGTGCTCTGATCAATCATCAGACCCAGATTAATATTAAGTAAACCCGGCCGTCCTTTTCGCTCCTCACCCCCGCATACTTGAGCGAGTGCACACCACCATTCTTCCTTGAGCAGCTCCTCCACATACAAGTATGAGCACCAGCGAGGAATCATTCTCGTACCCCATCAACGTAAACCCCAATATCACACCTGATACACCCGAGCATGCGCAGCCAGTCATTGGACTCATTGGGATGGGTGCCATGGGACGCATGTACGCCAAAATGCTGAGCCAGGTTGGGTGGAAGAAGTATGTGTCTGAATATGACTCGATCACCAACCGTTGTCACAATGTGTTTACAGGATTTACGTCTGTGATCTACCCGAGAAGTACGAACAGCTCAAGACGGATTATGCCAGTGCGTCCGTTCATCCATGCCGAGGACATAATTTCATGAGCTGTCTTTGATCCAGATACACCTGGAGTCTATGTCCAGAAAGATGGATATGCGGTCTCGCGATCGTCCGACTATATCATATACTCGGTTGAGGCAGAGTTTATTGATCGTGTTGTTGCACAGTACGGACCATGTACGTCGCCTGTACTACTGCTGTTTGAGTGCCCTAATGACAGCCAGACAGCGACCAAAGTCAATGCGATTGTCGCCGGGCAAACTTCGGTTAAAGCACCCGAGAAAGCCGCATTTGAGGCATACCTCCCCAAAGATGTTCACATCCTTTCCTGTCACTCGCTTCATGGGCCTACTGTCAGCCCAGCTGGCCAGCCCCTGGTCCTGATTCAGCACCGCTCTTCGAAAGATGCACTTACCCTCGTCGAAAATATTCTACGTCCCTTCCATTCACGTTTCGTCTACCTCTCCTATGAAGAACATGATTCTGTCACCGCCAACACTCAGGCCGTCACACACGCCGCTTTCCTCAGGTACATCTCCCCCTACTGTACCTCCGTGTCTCCCACAAACCCACTGACGCTCAGACTCCTTTCTTCCCCCGCATGTTTGTTCTCCCTTATTCACTCAGTATGGGCACAGCGTGGGCCTCAGCCGCCTCTTACCCATGGGAACAAGGTCTTTACGTAGGCGGTATTGAAACAGCTAAAGTGAACCTTGCACTACGCATCTACTCGAACGCGTGGCACGTCTACGCTGGCCTAGCCATCCTCAATCCAGTCGCCCGCAAACAAATAGATCAATATGCGACAAGTGCATCAGAGCTATTCAAACTCATGTTGAGCGGCGGCGGCGGGTCGCTAGAAGATCGCAAAAAGTTCAAAGAGCGTGTGGAATGGGCTCGGAAAACTGTATTCGGAGAATGGAGTCGGGATGTCATTCTAGAGGAGGATCCACACGGTTTCGTTCCAAGCTCGTCTTCCTCTTCATCTGATTCCGATTCTGATTCTCCTCGCACAAAGCGTAAACCTATCCTCCTCTCTGCATCCATCCTCGACCGTTTCAGTCTCGGCAAATCCACCCATCCGAAAATTGTCGTCCCTCCCTCCCCGACCTCCGATAATACCTCTTTCACTCTTCCACCACCGGTGTTAACCCCACCACAAACCTACCGCCCCAACTCACACCTCTCCCTCATCGCCATGGTCGATTCCTGGGCACATCTCGGAATAAACCCTTATACCCACCTCCAGCTCGCCGCCACGCCCATCTTCCGGCTCTTCCTCGGCGTGGCCGAACACCTCTTCCAATCCTCTACATTGCTTAAATCCTCGATACATTCGGCTTTATATGACCATTGGCATCGGGGTGATGATTTGGAGTTTGTGGTTGCCGCGAGGGGGTGGAGTCAGGCGGTTAGTTTTGGGAGTTTTGAGGTTTATAGGAGGAGGTTTGATGAGACGAGGAAGTTTTTTGAGCCGCGGTTTGGGGAGGCTGGGAGGTTGGGTAGTGAGATGATTAGGGTTGTTATGGAGAGTGAGGTTAGGAGGGAGAAGGAGGAGGAGGAGAGGGATAAGAGAGGGATGGCTAAAGAGTGAATTTGTGGAGGTTATAATGTCATTTGTAATGGTAATGTTGGTTTTCATGTTCTAATATGATTGTATGTGCTTACGTGCTTGGGTTGGTGACGTGCTTTCGACTGGAGTCTGGATCCTCTCGCACCTCGTACTATGACGCTACCATATGATTGCATACATATGTGAAGGCCCGCCCTCCGTTCCTGCTCTACACGGGAAACCCAGATTGGCATCAAACATACACTCTACTTCCGTGCTATCTGTCTTTCGGGAAATAACATCCAGCGGAAGCTTGTACACCCAATACTTTATTTTATGCACTCGAATGCACATATCTATTAATAGGATGGGGAGAACGCCGAGGCAAATTGCCTCATTGTCAACAGCAATCCCTTTCTCCAACTACCTTCATCCTATCGACACTTTGACCAATGCCGATCCTACCCAATGCTCACGGACTTGTGTTCAATAACTCCCAATTCACGGACCAACAGACAACAGTCGTTTCAAACGGGCCGAGCGGTAAGTGTAACAGCTGTATCCGGGGATAAATCCCGGCTCACGATTTCCTTGGAGGGATCGACATTCTCTTGGACGTGTCTCTCCCTGACGCTGTTCATGACTCCTCAGCGCGTGATCAGGCTCCTCGGTGTCTGCCTGGAACCCGTGAGCAGTATATCGGGGACGTCGTCCAGTGGGCCATCCCCACAATCAACGATACCCCTTTGCCGATATTATGGCTGAAAGGACCGGCCGGGGTTGGAAAGTCTGCGTTAGCCCAAACTTCCGCAGAGAGAGTGAAGGCTGTAGGAAAGCTCGGCGCTTCATTCTTCTTCTCCATCAATGGACGGAGCAAATCACTCGAGTTCTTCACCACCATCGCATATCAGCTGTCGACCGGCTACCCCGACTACCACGATCTCATCGAGAAGAAGGTCCGCCGCGATAGGACCCTCGTCCATAAAGCTCTGGCAACTCAGTTCCACGAACTCGTTGTCCTTCCTCTGCAAGAGCTGAATAAGACTGGGAAGGGAATCGGGAATCGGGTACCCATATTTGTCGATGGGCTTGACGAATGCGACGACAAGTCAGCACAGTGCACGATCATCGAGGTTGTGGCAGCAGCAGCGCGCGATGGAACCCTCCCTCTTTGTTGGGCCTTCTTCAGCCGTCCTGAACCCCACATCGAAGCGACATTCACTGAGCCCGACATCACAGCTCTATGTCACACAGTGACACTCCCAGTTTCGCGTGATGCTGATGGAGATATAGAGCTCTACCTCCGAGCTGGGTTCAGGGGTATCCTCCGACGGCGCAACATCCCCGCAAATCCCCCATGGCCATCCGAGGGTGACATCAAGCTTCTTGTAAAGGCTGCGGGTGGATTGTTCATCTATGTAGCAAGTGCCCTCCGCTTCATTGATCAGATGGGGTCGCTCGGACCCGAAGAGCCACTACGTGCAGTGCTCGCTGCCATTTCTCATAGTCTTGATGCCACCACCGCACCTTTTGCCGAGCTGGACGCGTTCTACACATTGATCTTGAAACGCATACCTGAAGCCATGCTCCCAACCATTAGGCTGATGCTCGCCTTGCTCTGTCATTGGGATTCGCCACAGAATCTGCTGGTGATTGCCAATGTGTTGAAGCTTTCCAGGATGGAATTGCAAACTATATGCAGTCGACTGAGCGCCGTCCTTCGAGTTCGGGACTTGGGCAAACCCTTCGTCATCGATCCAAGCATTGACTGTAATCGCCCATATCTCGATAACCCGAATCTCTGTCATCAGGATGTTGAAAAGCTCAGGGATTCGATCTACACTGGACTAGGAGGTTCAATGTCTTTCTATCACAAATCCTTCCGGGACTTCCTCATTGACCCAAGACGTTCGAATCTCTTTTGGTCCAAACCTTTCGCTATATACGAGCTTCTATTTGAGCATTTCTACAAACTGCGGTTGGACTGTGAAAGAGTTTATTTCGTTCAGGGTTCGAGTGAGTATCAGCTGTTGTGGTTGCTTGCTTTATGCTCATCTATCGCACCAGCACCTCATGCAGGCAATTCTGTATCGTTACTTTCTTATCCTCACACCAACCCAATCACAAATTCCATTATCAGAGCCGAGGTCTATCTTTGGGCGGGGCATATATGCTCCCGGCTCTCTGAAACCGGTGAATTGGAATTCCGGTTACTCCAGAAGCATGGCCGTGTTGACTTTCGCAAGTCTCTGCATGTTTTTGTCACCCTTAATGTTTCACGTAAATCCACTCAGTATCTGAATTGCGAGGGGCATCAGAAATCGCTATGCAATACTGTACTCTTCCAGCTCTGCCCAGGGGAATTTGAACGTTTTGATGTCGTTGGATTTAAAAAGGTTAGATTCTACTTTTTTGACATCGCGATAGTCACTAATTGAAGATCACGAAGATGAATGAAAGACGACAACAAGCTGGCGTGCTGAGGTCTCATTCATCCCCCCTTCCAAAGCGAGATTCAAATACAGTGGAATCCGGATTATACGTCGTGGGGTATGGGTCTAAATCAATCTTCTGGTATTGGGAAATTAGTCGCGCGAAGAGGTATTATCGGGATTATCTCACTTGTGACTTGGCTGAGGGCGAAAGGTTATTTCAGGAGGAGCAATTTGATCTGTGGTTCTCTGAGGGTAATAATGTATGATGTATCAGAGTGTGGGAGTGGAATTTTGGGCGAGAGGTGAATATATTCGGCCGCTGCCGTGGTAACACATCAAAGTAATCAAAGTGGATTTATATTCTCATCTCGTCCTTTCCTTCATCCACTTATGTCGCCCTCAGCGGTACCTCCTTCTTCACAAGTCTCATTTCATCCCTATGCCCACCGTCCTCCCCATTGCCGCCCTGTTCTTGCTCCACGTCGCTCCCTCCCACCTCTCCACCCACCTCCCAATTCTTCCCTCCCCCCTCTTCCTGTACCTGATTCTCTCCCTCCCATCTATATACCCTCCTCCCCCGGACTAAGGCCGAGTATACCTTCTTCAGAACTCCTTAGTCCCCGTACTTTCGAGGATAATCCCACACTCGCTTCTACATCGCAGGTCCGACGTGATATACGCCTCGCATTGAAAGCACTCAAAATGACTGGCGTAGAGTTCGACTCTATGAGTCGGTACCCTCCACCAAGGTGCCATCCAAATACTCGGACAAGCTTGAGAAGCCGCATTACCGATTGGGTTCATGATCCCAATCGGGATCAGAGGATGTTATGGATTATGGGGTCCGCAGGAACAGGGAAATCTGCTATCGCCCAAACCGTTGCCGAGCAATTCTATGCTTCAGGCCACCTTGGTGCAACCTTATTTTTTTCGAGGCCAAACCGCAGAGACGATCCTAAGGGTATCGTCCCTACCCTCGTACATCAACTTGCGGAAAACGATCCCAATTATGCTCGGAGAACCACTCTGCGGTTTGATAGTGATTTCCTAACTCAAACTCATTGGTGTGTCTTGTTCGAGGAGCTCATAGCCCGGCCATTTCGGTCCAGGAGCCTAGCTATTCGTGACTGGCCATTTTTAGTTATCCTAGACGGTCTCGACGAGTGTAAGAGCGAGGAAGACCAATGCAAACTTGTGGAGCTCATAAAAAGCCATCTCAGGGACGTACATACGTCTTCCTTGCTGTGGATGATTTGCAGTCGACCAGAACCTCACCTCGAAAATGTACTTTGCGAAGACGAGGCCGAGGGCCTATGTTGGACGGAACAGCTTCAGGTCGACGATGCTGAGGCACAAAGTGATGTCGAGTGCTATCTTCGGGACGAATTCCATAGGGTCTCCAAAAAGTTTCCAGCTATCGTTGGGAGGGATGGAACTTGGCCATCTACGAAGGTGTTTGAAAAGATTGTCACCGCCTCCTCAGGCTTCTTTGTTTTCGCGACTACTATCATCAGATTTATCAACCAGCCCGGATC
>QFDT01000086.1:0-19901 GCA_003315915.1 Macrolepiota dolichaula | reverse complement strand
GACAAGCGGGGCGCTGATAAGAATGGATGGATATTATAGTACACGATAGCCCCAAGGGAATATAACAGTCTGACTCCGGTTCTTCATCCACTGAAGCTTCAATATCCAGGAACAAGTTGACACGGGCTGGTTGATTGCGCGCGACCCTCGCATGCTTGATTGGCAAACACTGCTAGCCCAAGTCAGCACAGGATATAAACACATGTGGGCAGACTTACAGAGAGGATTGGTTCGTCATCGTCTGCGTCATTATACCATAAAATCTGTGAAGCATCCTTGAGTGTGCCATCCTCGGCTACCGCAACACCCTGAAACAAAATTTCAGCCAGTGAACAAGCTCCAAAGACAGACTAAACTCACTTCCTGGGTTGGTTGAGTCGAAGGCTCCTAATATATGTCCTTCAATATCTCCTGGTTGGAAGGAAATTCTGCATAATGAGTATGAGCTTCGCTTGTGCAGGGGGGTAGAATAACGCATACTTACGAATGACTCGCTGTTGCATTGTATTGGGAGTTCTGGTTTGGTGTGTGCCATCAATATAATGAGAGCGCTGTGTAATTTGAGTGTTGACAATACCGCAGGCGACATCTTATTATTATTTTATTCCGTTCTACGTTGCCAGAGCCCAGCTAATACTCAGCTATGTGATGGTAAGAAAAAGATGTGTGTGAGAGCTAGTGCCTCACACATGATGCGTTGATTGTTTAGGGCAGCCTCTCAGTGTACACGTGATATTCTGATATTTCATGCCAACCAGTTGCACTTAGCTACATATTGATTTGACTTTATTTAAATACCATATATGTAACATAATATATTATTTGTGTGTTTATATTTATATCATATGAAAGCAGCAGCAATGGTTATAGTAGGAGCAGTGATGGGAAGAGAGCAGATCTCTTGGAAGCAGGGACAAATTTTGGTGGGTTCACGGGAATAGACGACCCCCATGATTGTGTAGCAAAGAGGGAAATCCAGGAAAGGGGCTTCTAGCTGTGCAACCGACGCGTGTTCTCCAATGGTCTGCATGGAGCGCTTGCCATGAGGCGCCCTACAGGAGGAACATGATCTCATTAATAAGCTGTCCAAGTACAAGGGGAATTCGGCATACCCTTCTTTGAATCTCGAGGAATGATGTGTTGTGCACTTCAGTGACTTAACAGCACTTTGCTTGAGAGTGTCCTACTTGGGGGGGCTCTCATTCATTTGCAGTGTAAATAATACACTTTGTAGTCCCTCTTATTCCTACTCTTGGAATACCTCGTTGGTTACCTCTGAACCAATTTCTAGGTAGAGAATATTCTGCTAACCATTTTCTCCACACAACAGCTCGACAAATCAACTCAGTACTTAGAGTTTATTACAATAGACATTTATCTGCAGAGGGTCGTAGTTACAATCATGTAAACACTCACTGCGTCTTGGCAGTAGGGCTTGCCCGTAGTGGTATCGAAATCTTCTTCTGCATGTGATCTGGCCCCACGCCACCTCGACACCTCTTGAGGCCAACTCATAGGCACCTCAGGTTGTTGAAGTGTGTCCGAGTTGGTCAATTTGGAGACAAGTCAAAGCAGACTTTGAGAAACCTCGACTCAACAGTGGCACTAATCCCACCCGTGGAGGTAGATAGAAATTAGATAATATCATGTGATTTGATCGGGCCCACCCTAAATCATCCATCAGTTATATGCGCGTTCTGCTTGCATCAAACTCTTTCCTTCCTCCCCCTCTGTATACGTGACTAGCTACCATTAGACTACACTACACACTACATGTCGTATACTACTCTACAATATGTTACATCATACTACACTATACTACACTACATTACACTATCTTACGCAGTGCTATGGTATCATGCTTGTTTCACCCAAGGACAGTATCTACCGACAACCGAGGCGGTGACCCTGTCAAACCCATTGGACGTTACTGGACTGGTTAATGGTCTGTAGGAGATGCAACTGCCCACAACAGTGGCAGTTCTAAGTTTCTTGTTGGACAAAACCAACAATATCAATCTGGTGGGGGCAGTCATATCTCACCAGTTGTGTCTGGCGTCGCAAAGCCTATTCATAACCTGGGAATACGAGAAGGTTAGCCACTCACATTGACCAAGGTGAGTTCCCCCCCATTTGTTCTACTATAGGTGATTCACCTTGACAAAGCACATAGTTTGTGTGTTGTGACAAGCATCGTTTCCAAATCTCCTGAGCATGTCTTCACATCTGAACACGAAGGTTCGAGGTCCTCCCTAGGAATGCCGCTGATGCCTTTTCTCCCACAGCTGGACCGCCATCCTGCCGAAGGTTGCACCAACCTACCAACCCATTGAATGTGATCATGTACCAGTGAGTTGCAACCCAATATGTACACAATCACTCCTAACGGATCTCATGCAGCCCTGAGTCATATCACACATCCGGAAAGCACGTCTATTGGATGTGCTCAATTAAATTAGCACATCTAGCTAGTGGAATATCACACAAATTACAGGGATCTCTCAACCTCTGAATAGTCCTCAGTGCAGACTTTCTTCCTCAAAGGGCCTTTATCCTATACACAATTCGGGGTAAGCTTGATGTTCTAACAAAATTCAATCGCTGACCTCTTGTTCGCTGTCACTATTGATCATCTTGATTACTTCAACCTAATAGCATTTGAATAAATGCCATATTGTGTCTTGCTCTGACCACTAACCTGACGTTAGGTTTCATCATCGCTTTTCCCAGAGCTTGAGCTGATTTCCGAGATTTCAACGGTCCCCTTGTCCTGACTCTTAAACCTTTTCTGAGAGGAAGTCCCATAGTTGTGGATCGTAATATTGACCCTGTCAATACGAATCGTTGCTTTACTGCGTTTGTGTTTCCTAAGATTAGGACTCTTTTCATTCTGGGTGATGGGGCGCTGGGCTGGACTCGGAGGAGTGGGAGTGGGGGATGGTGAAATCAACCTGACAGATGGACTTGGTGGAGAAGCGATAGGTATGTTGTGTACCGTTTGATCTCCTGATGAGATTTGTCTGATGTAGACATCAATATCCGGGCATTCATCATCAGGTATTGTATTTTGTTTCAGGAGGTAGAAAGGATAAGGGTTATGAGTCAATCCCATCTCGTAGAAACCCCAACTGTGAACAGGAACAAACCCCCTGGTTATTCCATTGAACATAGAATAGCTGACATATGGAAATTCGGATATTTCCGTGAATCTCTCACTGTGGTAGAGTGTGAATGTGCCACCGTGAATGTCGATGTGGAAGGTCTTGAGCTGTACACCGGCCTATATTATCTTGTAAGTTTATGCACTTCTCTCTGTATGTTGGGCTCACCTCCATATACGCAATGATGGTTGCAGTCTCGTTCGCCTCGAGAGCACCAGCAATGGTTGAATGCGTTTTCATCTCTGTGGGTAAAAGCACAGGCAATAAATTCAGAAAAACTCTGCTACGGGTATATGTATTATCCCCTCTTGTATGCAATGCATCTTTACGTGAATGTCCGTCCATAAATACAAGCGTCTCACCATTCTTTCAATAGGTAATTTACACTAGTTCTGTAATATCTAAAAGGAACTCATCCCGCCATTCTTCCCTTCCCCAACTACTCACGTATTTACTCAATAACCCGGGCCTATCACGCTCTAATTGTTGGAACTAGATGCAGCCTCCATCTGACCGCAAGCGCAGAACATTAATCTGGTTCCTGCAACCCTGACACCCAATCGTTGGAATGGGTCAGTTGCCCAGCTCGGTTTACCATTTCGCATACCTGGTGCAATAACACTCCATACCCTGTACATGCTCTTCAAGAGTCAGTGGGTTTTGAGGTGAGTCTTTGTGTAATTGCTCAACTTTTCTACTCAACTTACCCAATTTTATTGTGAGATTTTCCATAGTCCGATTACTGGGGGCATTCATCAATAGTACTTTTGACTCCGGTCATCGGAGTTTGAGCTGACACTATTTTCAATGTGCAGGCGACTTAAAGTAAATCTCTGGGCCTCTGTTTAGCTCCGATTATCTCGGAATCGGCCTGATAGATTTACCTCGAACGCACATAAAGGCTGTCTTGCCATCCATCACCCAACTTTCATTCTCGAATGACGCATTGGACTTATTCTCCACAACACGTCTATCTTACCCCACTTACCATGCCGCTTAGAGGTGAACAGCTTGAACTTGTCTGCTTATTCCAAGAGGCCTGCATGAAGGTGCGACTCTGGTATCCTGACCTCCAATTAATGCACTGGGTGTGCGATCGAGTAGTCCCACAGTTTGCGAAGCAATTTCACACACCAAGCACTTCTGAGCAATCTGTGTGTCTTATCATTAATTCACCTCATAATAATCAACTAATATACCTCTAGCAAATCTATAATTGGTTCAGAAATAATTGTCAGTTGAAACAGAAACAGAAATGTAAGGCCAGTTTGGTAGTGCCGTCGATGCATTTGCATGACTCAGACAACGAGGGAGAAGATGAGGAAGACAGTGGTACAACCCCATCTCTACGCCTGGCGGGTCTGAGGGAGCTTGTCCTTGAAGATTACAAGGACACAATCATGGCCAAGATCCACACTGAGGATGGCTCCGGAGTCAACGTCAATTTTCTTTCAAAGTGGAATGCGGCCCTCATGGAATTCATACAGAACATGGATCTGGAAGAGCTGGCAGTTTATCGTGCAAAAGCTGAGAGGTTGGGTGTGGAAGGTAGAAAGCCACCTACACGGGAAGAGATTTTCAAGTATGTTCCGACTTCAAATGAAGTTGATTATTTTTATAACTTATATATATATAGATGGCAAAGTCACCTCCCTAGACAAGCTTCCGACACACTCTGGAAGTTGCTTGGTTGGAAACGCAAGCAATTTGGTGATGCTATCATGTTCCTTTTGGTCGCCTATCGTGAACCCTCCAATGAAATCGAGATGAAACAGTGAGCCTCTTAACTGAGATTTACAGCTGAGTCATTGCTGACCTATTCAAGCTTCATGATCAGTAATATCGAGGATCACATGGACCTGACCCAGAACTTTGTAGACACATATAACCTACACTGTGACCCGATGATGTCTGAATTAGCAGAGAAAATCCTTCCTCATAAGTCCCCCCTCTCTATCCACCACTCATCTCATCTCATTCCTCACAAACACAAATAAGGCCATGACATGGATACCACCCCTCTCATGAATACAACGCTTGGTGGGAAGTCTCTCATCCGGCCATTTGATAGTGAGGTTGTATCGGTTCAACAAATGCAACTCGTCCTCAGAACATTTATTGAGTTGAAATGGGGTATGAATTCCTTAATAAGTTTGACACTTTTCATAACACGTCTTCAGATTATTCTGGTAGGACTGAGCCCATACCATGAGAGGCTCTGGAACATCCAGAAAAATGGAGCCGATATGTTGCTGAGCCTGTCAGCCTTGGCGCATTTGCCAACATCAATCCGTCCTCAATGGCTACGGAATCTGTTATTCCTCTTGCTCAATACCTTTCCGTCAACCCCAATCATTTGGCATTCACCAGTCCACTCTCGAATTTGTGAGTACATAATTTGTCATTATTTATTTAATCTAATTGAGAATATTTGCAGTTTGACTACTGAAATTAGTTCACTCATGTTGGTTGATGAGCCAGCTGGCCCCTCCACCCCTCATCATGACCCCAATCATGGGGCCACCATCACCCTTCCTCAAAATACGCCTGGGACCTCTGAGGATGCAGCAAGTGTTGCTCTTACAGGTTTACCCAGGTTTGCATCACGAGTATCCTTTACTAATGAACCAATTTTGCCTGCCTCCGTAGATGTCAACATGTCTTCTCCAACCACTACTACAATTGTTCCGATGGAAGTCAGCTCACCTGAGTTGTCATTACCTGCTCTGCAAGTTGGGAAAAGGAGGGCAAAGGACCAAGTCCCCCGACTTTGCGCTTCAACACAACACACAAAGCCGCCTTCAGTTGTGGGTCCACTCACTCATAAGGATCAACCACCCCCTAAGAAGTAAGCAAAAAATATTTTGCTGTTCTTTACTCATTGTTTTCTTTTGATCAGGGTTCCTGTCAGTCAGCGTTTCGTCTGGGTAGATCCTCCTGTAGAGGATATAAATTCTGGAAGCCCAGAACCTTCTACGAGCACATGCTGTTATGAATATTATCTTTGATTCCTTCGACGTCCTCACAGACATGATGGTAGTTGACGCACAATGGGAAGACTGGGAGTTTCACGATGAAGAAGAGCTTAATTTGGAATAAACGGACAAACAGCATCGACATAGGAGAATAGCTAAATTTAGAGACTTTGGACTCTTTGGAGCACAGACTCCCGCTTTTCCTTTCTCTCCCCTTCTTTCTCTCCTGTACTATATTTAACTACGGACCTCCGTCATTCCCATTCTATGTTTAGATATGGACCTCCATTTCCCCGCCTTCTGATGAACTACCATCTTTCGATAGCTTGTACAATACACAATAAATAGCAAGCTTGTAAGTAGGTAGCTCCTCAATTTGAATCTTAGCGTTGTTGCTACTAGACAGCGTTCTTCTCTCGCTCCTAGTGTTGAGTTCTTCGAGCCCTAACAAGGCAAGAACTACCTGGTGTTCTCCCTCTCTCTCTCGATGTTGTCTAAGGTACTTGACATCGTCTCGGCTATGACTTCAAGTCTAGAAGACTTGTTGCTCTTGCCATCCCTCATCTGCTGTCTCATCTGACCACAGCAAGGTCCTAGTGAAGAGGACCAGAAGCGTTGGATCCATTGGGAGATCTAGCTAGCCTCGTAACGTCCAGTATGGGATTAACGTGCACTGCTGGACAAGAGCTCTGGCGAAATCCTAACACATGCATCCCTACAACACGGTCGGGCTCCTGCTTGAAGAAAGGCAAGAAGTCTCATACTTGAACGGTACATTGTTTGTCTTATTGTTGTAATGTAAAACATACTGAAGGAATCCCAGGAGCAAGCTATCTTCTAGAGTAGATAGCGAACATCTTTCGAAATTGATTTATTAAATTGTCCCAATGGCACCTCAGTACACCCTCTTGAGATCATTGGCTGACTGGAACAGGTCGGCTTTTTGCCATGTCATATTCTTGATTTTTTTTTTCTAGTCACGCATTCTGACTTTGGGTCAAACCTTGGTTGAAGACCAACCTTCAACATTCATTACATAATAAAAAAAACATACCATCAGTAAGGCCATGGTTCATTGTGTACTCATTGTACAAAACAGCACGCCCGCAAGAGAGTCAAAACGATGGACCAAATGACCCAATACGACTGCGGGAGGAGCAAATAGATCAATGTTTGGGTGAGCCTCCCCCTCATCAACTCCCTCTGCCATCAGCATCGATCTGACCACCTCAAATCGAAAATGCCTTGGGTAAGTGACGTCATTATCATTATTTTATTATTCTAATCACATTATTAGCTAGCAGTCCCTTTGCGCATCTACAAAGGTATCAATCCCGCGAAAGTTAAGGCTGATTTTTTCAAGCTTCTAACCAAAGCATTGCAAAAATTGTGGCTGTCCATGAAGAAAATGTACCCGGACGCCAAAAAATCGTTGGAACTGGGAATCCTGTAAGTATTTCCCTACTCTGCTGTTATCTCCGGCTAGGAAAAATGATATATAATGAAAGTAGTATATATGTCCAGCCTTTAATTCTATTTTTTTGATGTTTAAACCATCCAATAAGCCATGGCAGAATCGTGATTAATCGCGGTTTTCTCAAAATTCAGCTGGATTCTGGATTAATTGCGATTAATCCAGAATCCAGCTGAATCACGATTCTGGATTAATCAGAATCCAGCTGAATCGCGCTTCAGGATTAATCCTAGCGGATTTGACGACTATAGTCGTCGAAGATTAATCCTGCTGACTTCTATCAATGAACTTATACATCATTCGCAATCCAGGCTCAAGAAGGCGCTCTCGTACACCAGAACAACTTGTCAGCCGGATCCTCAGCCCCAATCTGCGTCCTGTGATCCAAGGTTTGTATTCATGCCAAATATCAGCATGATATGCAATGCATCAAGCCTCCACTCCATCCTTGGCGTTCAGGATAGAACAATCTATTCCAAAGGGACATACAATGCAAAGGGTGAAATGTATGTAATAAGTACAACTTTCACATATGTGTGATCCTGGATCTTTGGCTTCTTTTGATGCTGGCTATGTTTCCTGTCAGGAACCATTGATATTATCGTAAACAGAAACCAAAATTATTGTAGCGTCCTGATACTCGGCAGAGTCTTTGGGTAGGAGAAGGTTAAGGCAAGGATCAGAGGGAGGGGGGAGGGAGTGGGGTACCTGACAAGGAAAACAGAACATCTCACCACTGCCCCCGACACACGCTCCATCAACCCATATCTTGTTGAAGTATCCAACGCTTCCACTCATGTTTTTATTCAATCATCTTGAATGTATATAAAAGTCAATGCAACATGTTCAGACGGTGGTGCAAAATGTCCTCGCGTTTGCCTCCTAAAGTTTCATTTGTGTATCTAGAAAGTCTGGAAGTCGTTAATTGAAGGATACAGCCCTGCAGCCAAGAAAAGTGGGTTAAAGATAGGTTGCGGGAGCTGTTTTGGCGCCGCAGTGGCAGCATCAATTGAGATTGACGACTCCATTGACAGCTACAGAGGTCATGTAAACCATCAGTTGTCTTGAGGTTTCCTAATGCGGTCCAGAAAAAGGATAGAGGGAGGGGTAAGTTGCATGAGTCAAATCAGGAAAACTCGCTGAAAAGTACATGCACCTGTGCACGTAACTAGATACCTCCATTTCAGGATGCACAGTTGGACAGCAGAACGTAACACCTAAAGGCGGCAATCAAGCAACACTTGGGCATACAGATAGGTGGAAACAAAGTCAGAACAATGCCCAAATCTGTGCGATCAAGGAGATGAATTCGCAAGACAATGATTTCAGGTTGGATGTTGATGGAATAGGTAAGATAGAGTACCACTGTGACTAGGAGGTGGTCAATGTAGACAGAAGTCATAGAAACTAGTGGCCGTATTTTTCCATGCCCACGTTCAAGACCATGGCGGAGATTCTCAGTGGTTTTGGCTTGAAACGTTGTCCAGGACACAAGCTCCTGATCACAATAATACAACACAACATCCTCAGTCTAGAGCCTAGGCATCATCCCTAGGATAGCGTGCTATCCATCAATGCACTGACATATTATTGATGTGGCAGTTGAATCCACAGGCGCTTGTGGTCAATGTCATTTCTTGTCATGTCCAGTCGCGTGCCCAGACTTCTGCACCACCCTGCCAGTCCTCAACGGATTGGTTCCAGCTACCAGGGCGTGGAAGCAGTTTGGCCAATACAGACACAAAATGTGCCTTCCTTATGAGGGACCAGAGGGAAAGACCTACGCATCTTGAGGAAAGCATGACTAACATATGAGAGGTGCAGTTGGATAGGTGAGATAAAAGTATGTGATGAGATCAAGGACTTCACATTGCTTGGATTCCCCGTTGCACTTGTCTAATCTGTTATATTCCCTTGGGGCTATTGTGTACTATAATATCCATCCATTCCTATCAGCGCCCCGCTTGTCATGGACCTGTTAACCTCCCGCTACTTCTCTACCTGCAACTGCTCCATTGTTTACTCAGCCACTATGTCATACTTACTCAGCCGCTGCTACCGACTCTCCAGTAGGAATACCCCAGTAGTATATATACACCTAGATACTCTGTTGTATTCCTTATGCTTTACCAACTCATTGATTCCCCTTCTCTTCTCTCTCATTGCCCTCAAGTCTTCATCACTTGTTGCAACCTGAGTTGATCACTTAGGAAGGTCATAACATTTGGTAAAGCATCTACAACTCACCTTGCAAGAAGAAGGCCATTGTGTATGAGCCTTAGTGGACCTGCTTCTAGAGACAGGACCAGAGAACCGACACCAGCATTAGCAGAGGAGACCACCTCTGAAGAAGAGACCTCATCAGAAGAAGAAACCACAGAAGAAGAATTCTCAGACAGAGAAATACAGGACAGCAACAACGCCAATGAACCACCAGACACAGAAAGCGATGACACAGACAGTGAAGAAATGTCCGACCAAGAAATAGCACCAGCAGCACCTGCAGTAGGCCACGGAAAATTGCTCATACCGGAGCCAGGGTTCTTTGATGGAACCAGGAGTAAATTCGAAGATTGGTGGAGAGCCACCTTGCTGTTTTTGAAGTTCAACAGAATTGAAGGGGCCGACGACAAGGCCACAGCAGTACTAGCACGCCTCAGAGGAGGGACAGCAGGACAATTCGCCTTGATGAAACTAGCACAGTTGGGAGATGAAGACAATACAGCCAACTGGGACGAATTCATAAAAGAGATGGTATCCACATTCAGGGACCACATGGAACAACCAGAAGCAGAATGGAAGATCAAAACGTTCAAGCAAAGGAACAAGAACACCGCCGACTACCTTGTGGAATTCAGGGTACTCAAGATCAAAGCCCGCACAGACGATGCACATGCACTTTTCCTGCTCAAAAGAAATGTACGCCTGGACATAATCAAGACTATATTAGGATATCCGGCAGAAGGAATGCCCCACACCTATGACGAATGGGTCAAGGCAATATTATCGGTTGGGAAAGGATACGAGTCAACAGAGTCTAGAGATAGACACACCACATCAGGCATCACATACGGAGGGATGGGCCAACCCATGGAGATAGGACGACAGGAGTCCAGAGGACCCAAATGCTACAACTGCGGCATCAATGGACACATTGCAAAAGAATGCCAAAAGCCGAAGAAGGAAAGAGGAGGATGCTTCAACTGCGGAAAAGAGGGGCACATTGCCAGGAATTGCAGAGCACCAAAGAAATCCCAGAACAGGGGAATAGAGAACGACGAAGAAGAAAGCAAGCAGGGTTTTGTCGAAGGGTCTGATTGAGTGCAAAATCGAGACCCCATGTATCTAACTTTTCTTCTAAATCATATGTTATCCCACAAAGAAGAAAAGGAGCACGAGAACTTCTGATTAAACTGATGATAACAACCAAGATGGGAACAAAGAAGGTCAAAGCGATCATTGACACAGGATGCACAGACACATGCATTGGCAGGCAAACAGCGAAGGAACTGCAACTACCCACGTTGATACTGGAGAACCCAAGGGTGGTGTACAACACGGACGGAACGACCCAAAATATGGTTACAGAGAAAGCCATGTTCGAAATGGCAATTGGAAACCATACGGAGCACATGGAGGCACAAATATCAGACATACAATCAGCAGAACTATTCTTGGGTCATGATTGGATTATGGCGCACAATCCAGAAATAGATTGGAAAGCCAGATGGATCAATTTCACTAGATGTCCAGAAGGATGCAGGATACAACACGGAAACAGGGAGACCCACAATCGAGTGACAAAAACAGAAGAAGCTGAAGACGACATCAAAAAAACCACCGACCCCACAAAGGCAGAGGACTTACCACATTACCTTTGACAATTCACGCACCTATTCAACAAGAAGAACTTCGATAAACTACTGGCACCAAGCGAATGGGATCACAAAATCAACCTGATGGAAACGGCACCCAAAGACATGAATGCCAAAGTATACCCCATGACGGTCAAGGAAAAGGAAGAACTCCGAGATTTTGTAAAAGAAAACCTCGCCTCAGGACGCATCAGGCCATCTAAATCCCCGTACGCAGCACCGTGCTTCTTCATACCCAAGAAGGACGGCAGCAAGAGGCTGTGTCAAGACTACAGGAAGCTGAACCAACACACGATCAAGGACAAGACACCGCTACCGCTGATAGAGGAGGTTATTGACAAACTGAAGGACGCAAAATACTTCAACAAGCTGGACATCATATGGGGATACAACAACGTCAGGATAAAAGAAGGACACGAGTGGAAAGCAGCATTCGTCACAAACAAAGGATTATTCGAACCAACGGTCATGTTCCTCGGAATGTGCAACTCCCCAGGAACATTTCAACGGATGATGAACTGTGTATTCAGGCAGTTACTACAGGAGGGTATTCTAATCAACTACATGGACGACTTCGTGATACCCGGAAAGACAAAGGAAGAACTAGCAGAGAGGACTTGCAGATTCCTGAAGATAGCCGAAAAACACAACCTGTACTTCAAAAGAACAAAGTGCATGTTCGATGCAATGGAAATACCAATCCTGGGCACCATTGTGGGAGATGGCAAAGTAAAGATGGAGGGGGAGAAAATAGAAGCAGTATGAAACTGGCCCACCCCAACAAACGTCAAAGGAGTGAAATCGTTCCTAGGATTTGCAAACTTTTACCGAAGATTCATCAAGGGATTCAGCGCAATCACCGCACTGCTACACAAGGTCAAGGCAACGTGGGGTGGATGTGGGAGAATGAGCAACAACAGGCATTCAAAGAACTCAAGAAAAGGATAACGGAAGAACCAGTACTGGTGCTACCACAAGACGAAGGACAGTTTAGGATGGAAGTAGATGCATCGGGTTATGCAATAGGAGGGGTACTCTCCCAACTTCAACACGACAAGTGGCACCCAATAGCATTCATGTCTAGAACCATGAACCCAGCGTGTTATGGTTCAGCGGGCTCCTAGACCTAAGTTAGGAGGCGCCTAGCTAATTAAGGACCGAGATCCTTAACCAGCCTGCTAATAGGTGAATTGGCGAAGTGACGATACCAAAGTATAGCCAGCAACCGATAGCGTTGAAGCGTCGCAGCTATGGGTCCGTTAACTTCAGAGGATTAGAAGCTAAGGTTGACCAATCTTGGATTAGATGGGTAACAGTTAAGTTACAACAGAAGAGAATCAAAAACTTGAAGTTTTTGATCCTGTAATCTACACCTATTTATGCAAGTCCAAGGTCGTTGTGTACTACTGTATCTATGAGTCATAAATGTCTATCTGAGTCATCGATCGAGGGAGAGAAACTACTAGTACACTACAGAGTGTCCAATGAGTCAGTCTGTATCTAGATTGTAGTCCATGATCTACTATAACGTTCTATCTACTCCGAGTCATCATTCTCTGAGACAGTAGAACGTTCGGACGAGGTGGGGAAGCCCGTGGAGGACTCCTGAGGCGTAGGTGCTGCGGATGAGGACGAGGAGGCCGAGGAGGACGAGGGTGAGGACGAGAGATCGTAGGGAACGATCTCCAAGGACATCTCTTGATAATAAGAGGCGATAGCACGGAGTGGTACACCTTCTGAGGAGTCAGAAGAAGCATTGGACACATCATCGAACAGCCAAGGCTGCGATGGATAGTGATGGCTGTATTCTCCTGACTCGATGAGCGCAGCAAGGACTCCAGGAAGTTCCTGCTCGTCATAGAACATGTAAGGATGTCGCCAGGTAGTACAATTATCCATGACCAGATAGGGGTGCCATCCATTCTCAATGGCTGCCATCCAGCACATTGGATACGTGCTAAGGACTTCGCCGTCTCCGATTATGTGGCGGTAGGGAGCCGCATGCATAGCTTGTTGTAGAACTGCATTAAGCTTGGCACAGTCGTAGACAGGGGGAAGAGGCGTGAGCCTGTAATCGGAGGTGTGTCCAGCGATGACTCTGAGAAGGTTCTGGCCCTCAGGAACTAGGACATGAGTCCCTGGGTCCATAACACAGTGGAAAGAAACTACAAAATCTATGACAAGGAACTACTCGCCATCATGAAAGGCCTCAAACGGTGGAGGCAGTACCTGTTGGAAGCCAAGGAACCATTCGAGATCTGGACGGACCACAAAAACCTGAAGTACTACAAGAAACCGCAAAAACTCAATGGACGACAGGCCCGATGGTACCTCAGACTACAAGACTACGACTTTACACTCAGACACATCCCGGGAAAGATGAACACCAAGGCGGATATCCTATCCAGGAGAACACAAGGAGACGAAGAACCCAAACCAAAGGTCACCATACTAAAGGAATCCCTATTTGTCAGAAGAACCAGGAGCGAACATCTGACACTGCCCATATGAATATTCCGAATTGAGAACTACCGAATTATCCCTAAAGAAGAATGGAACTCGGACATAAGGAACGGACGACTTGACAGACAGGTATACAAGTGGTTAAAAGAAGAACCAAGGCGCACGACTACAACAGACGGAATAACCTATTGAGATGATCGCATATGCATACCCACAGACGCAAAACTGCGAGAAAAGATCCTTGCAGAACATCACAACCCACCTGATGTTGGACACCCAGGACAAAAGAGAATGTTAGACCTTCTCAAGAGGTCGTATTACTGGACCACAATGAAAGGAGACGTACAGAGATTTGTAGAAGGATGCGACAGCTGCCAAAGAAACAAGGTACTATGCCACAAGAAAACAACCCCGCTACACCCCATACCCCCAGCAGAAGGGCCATGGACCGAAATCATGGTCAATATGATCGGACCACTACCAATGTCAAAAGGGGCAGACGCAGTCTTGGTAGTAGTCGACAGGTTCTCCAAAATGATCCGACTTATTGCAACCACAACGACCCTAAGCTCAAAGAGATTAGCAGAAATATACAGGGACCACATCTGGAAACTACATGGCGTCCCGAAAGTGATCATCAGCGACAGAGGACCACAGTTTGCAGCAAAATTCATGGAGAACTTATGCAAGGCCCTAGGAATCGACAGAAGACTATCCACAGCGTACCACCCCCAGACGGACGGACAGACTGAACGCATCAACCAAGAAGTGGAAGCATTCCTACGACACTATGTGAACTACCAACAGAACAACTGGGCTGACTGGCTGGCAACTGCAGAATTCCAGTACAACAACAAACAACACAGCGCCACAGGACACTCTCCATTCTACATCAATTATGGAAGACACCCCTGGAAAGGGAACCTGTCCGCAGACCCAGAAACACCCACAGTCGACAAATTCGTCCGAAACCTGAATGCGATCAGAAAGGAAGTATCAGAGCATTTAACAGCAAAAGGAAATGAAACAAAACGAAACCATGATAGGAGACGAGGAAAGCAACGTGAACTATAAATAGGACAATGGGTATGGCTCAAAGGGACAAACATCAAGACCAACAGACCCATGGAGAAGCTGAACAACCGATGATACGGACCATTCCAAATCACCAAGCAGATAGGAGTATCAGCGTACCGTCTAAAGCTGCCAGAAGACTGGATCATACACGACGTGTTTAACGAATCACTGCTAATGCCACACCGGACACCAAACTACACAGGGCAAGAAACGCCAACACCACCGCCACCAATACTAGTCGAAGAAGAAGAAGAATACAAAGTAGAAGAAATCCGAGGAGAACGCAGAAGGGGCAGAGGAACGCAGTACCTGGTGCACTGGAAGGGATATGGAGATGAGCATGACTCATGGATACCCGCATCCTCATTAGGAAACGCACAAGGAGCACTAAAGACATACAAGGAGTCCCTTGCGGAGCAAGGAAAACCTATAAAAGGGGGGAAGAAATCACCAAAACCCATCATCAGTCGCACTCTTTGAACCATGTCTCATACTGAAAACCGCCAATCCATCGCCTCCCTCCTCAACACAGAGGAACCCCAAGCCCACAACTCCATCACCCAAGACGTCACCATGGACGAAGTCACGTCGTCCATCACCCAGATGATCACCGAACACAGGAAAGGAGTGTCCATTGACGAGATGCTAGGATGTGTCAACAATATCTCCAACATTCAGAAAGCAGTAACGGCAGCCAAATTGGCAATGAAGGATGCACAACTAGTCCTAACCGCAATCTCACCATGCATCCAAGCAGCCACCCGAGGACAGAGGAGACACAACCAAGCCATTGACCATGTGGAGGATATACAGGTCAATCTAGAGGACTTCATTGACGCCGACATTGGAGGAAAACTGCTATCCCTATGCTCCATATTATCCAAGGTACTGGTCCTCGTACACTACGATGGGAACGACAAAGAGGAAGGAGCCGTCAAATTAGCACAACTCCTCATGGGTACAGACCCATATCTGCTCGAAAGTAGGAAGGCCAGGAGGACAGGCAAAATGAACAGAGAAGAGAAAGAAGTGAGAGAAGGCAAAGAAGAAATCCGACGAATCCCAGCCATTGCTATGGAAGTCGAGAACATGCTCTCCTTCCTGACAGCACCAGAGCGAGTAGGACCCAAGGAAGTTAGGGAATGGGAATTCCCCAGTACATTCACCACGCTACTCGATAACGGAGAACTCGACAAACAATACGTCAACCACATCCTTGCCACCTTACTCATCAACAAACCCAATACCTGGGGCACCATGAAAGGCATCAAGATTGCCATGTTCGCAGGAGGCCCGGACCACGCCAAGCTATTCATCACACACAGCACTGTTGACAACAAGTTTTACGCAGGACCCACCAAGAAAGACCTTGCACAATTCATTGTAGGGTAACTGTGTTATGAACATTATTTTTGATTCTTTCGACGTCCTTACAGACATGATGGTGGTCGACGCACAATGGGAAGACTGGGAGTTTCACGACGAAGCAGAAGAACTCAATTTGGAGTAAACGGACGAACAACACCGGTATAGAAGAACAGTTAAATTTAGAGACTTTGGACTCTTTGGAGCACGGACTCCCGCTTTCCTTTTACTTCTATTCCTCCGTTTCTGTACTATGTTTAGCTACGGACCTCTGCCATTCCCTACCCTATGTTTAGATACGGACTTCCGTTCATCCCTTCTTCCTACGAACTACCATCCTTTCTATAGCTTGTACAATACACGATAAATAGCAAGCTTGTAAGTAGGTAGAAGCTCAATTCGAATCTTAGCGTTGTTGCTACTAGACAGCGTTCTCTTCTCGCTCCTAGTGTTGAGTTCTTCGAGCCCTAACAAGGCAAGAACCACCAGGTGTTCTCCCTCCATCTCTAGACGTTGTCTAAGGTACTTGACATCGTCTCGGCTGTGACTTCAAGTCAGGAAGACTTGTCGCTCTTGCCATTTCTGCTGTCTTATCCGACCACAGCAAGGTCCTACGAAGAGGACCAGAAGTGTTGGATCCGTTGGGAGATCTAGCTAGCCTCGTAACGTCCAGTACGGGATTAACGTGCACTGCTGGATAAGAGCTCTGGCGAAATCCTAACAAACTGTGTGGTCACAGAGCATAAAAAGGGGGTAATGTTATATTCCCTTGGGGCTATTGTGTACTATAATATCCATCCATTCCTATCAGCGCCCCGCTTGTCATGGACCTGTTAACCTCCCGCTACTTCTCTACCTGCGACCGCTCCATTGTTTACTCAGCCACTATGTCATACTTACTCAGCCGCCACTACCAACTCTCCAGTAGAAATACCCCAGTAGTATATATACACCTAGATACTCTGTTGTATTCCTTATGCTTTACCAACTCATTGATTCCCCTTCTCTTCTCTCTCATTGCCCTCAAGTCTTCATCACTTGTTGCAACCTGAGTTGATCACTTAGGAAGGTCGTAACATAATCCATCGATCATTATCAATAGTGGTAGCTATTTGCAGTAGAGAGGAAGGTGGACAAATGGTTCAACAAAGATTTTTTCGAATATTTTCGCCTCTGATTTCTGTGACAGCAATGGATTGAGGGAAAACATCTGGAGAAAGAACTCGTGGTATGGCAGGTGCCAGGTGGCAATCTGATATGCGAGTGTGATAAAGACCTTGGATGGATCATCGCATCAGTTGACGGCAAAGAACAGGGACGCGCCCAAGGTGACGCGTTGATTGTGGTTTCTGCGACTGTTTGCATGATTGCTGACTTGCCAATACCGGCAGGTCCGACAAACCAGAGCATCCTTATCTCTCGTCTACCATCACCGAGAAATTTCTGGATTCTTTCAATGATAGAAAGTTGGGTTCTGGGGTGACATGGGGGGTACAATCCTGAACAGACGAGTTGAATTCTGCGCCTCGTAAAATATGCTTTTCAAGTGACTTTGTTGCTATCATGTAGGGACTGTCACGGATGGTGACCGGTCACATCCGGATACTTATCCATGGATGTCGTTATTATGGATAAGAGGTGGATGGATATCTGTGGATACCAGGAGTATCCACCAAGTATACAGCTATTGTCAGTATAATACATTAAAATATACACTACTTGGAACATACCTGAGTATATTCACTAAAGTAAAACAAGAAATTGGGTATGAGAAGAGACCTTATATTTTTGACTATTTTCGGCCAAATAAGACCCAAGCACAAACAGAAACCTGAACATATCTCAGTCAATTCTGGGCCGATTTGCTTGAAATTGAGCTCGTTGAATTCGCATTTACAAGGGTCATAGATCGATATACATCCGATGCACAGTATCAAAGCAGAGAGCAGTACAAGTACAATTTAGGACTACTTCTTCCTTTATTCAACTTTTCAATCCCTTGAGGATCCCAGAGAGTCTTCAGAGCCCGATTCATTGTTTTCAGGCTTGCCCATAATGATATCTGAGGCTCTCTTTATCCCAGGAAACAATGGAGTGTTTACCCAGGAGCCAAGACACATTTTCCCCCTGAAGGTGTTGGATGACATATTGTGCTGCATAAAGTTGACCTGTCTTCGGCCAACCGAAAATGCATGTTCAGCATCAACTGATGATGCTTATAAATAGATATGAGTACCCACTAAGGAACTAGGTACAATAATTGACTCACCAGGTGCACTGCAATAATCAATTGCCATTTTGGCAACCAGAGGTCGACTTTGGGATCCAGCATGCCACCATTTCACATATCCTCCAGCATCTTGAATAATATGTGATGAAATAGTTGCCTCCTTGAGATAAGCTTGAATACTGTCCAAGGGGAAGGTTGATTTCCCTGTATTGATAGTACGCATCCACCGATTTTTGGCCTTCTAATATAGATACATTAGTTCTGAGAAAATGAATATAGTTAATGAACAAACCGTGCTAGCCTCTGTAGTGCCAGGATCATCTCTTGGCCCATATGCATGACTCCACTCCTTGATCACCATCTCCTTGATTTTCTTGATCTGGGGTGAAGGAAATTTCAAAGCCTTGAACCAATCCAGTTTCTGGTCTGGACACATGACTAAATAATAAAGAGATGGTCAGATAAGGGAAATAATCATAAAGAATCAAACATACCAATAGCAATATAATAGATTTCACACTCCTCATTGAATAGAGTATACTTATCAAGCATCAGAATAGCAGCCTGAGCTGCAATCCGCATAACTGGTGACAACATATTCTCTTCATCGTCACGAAGTGCCTCAAGAGAGAGCTTGAGCTCGAAGAGGAGGGGAATGATGTCAGCAATCAAGGGAACTGAAGCTTGTGAGAATAATTTGGTTGGTGTGTCAAAAATCTGAATAATAATAGATTAGACAAGTTATCAAATAGATATAAGATTACTCACCTCAAGTGCTTCAACCAAATCCTCAACTATTGCCCACTGACTGTCAGATAGCTTGTATGCACCTAACTTGTGAGCTGAAGCTACTGTCATAAGCTGAACTTCTTCCTTGAAGGTGAGATGGTCTTTGAGAGTAGAAAAATCGGAGTTCCATCAAGTTGGAACACGATGAGAGAGTGTGCGTTTCTGACCAATATATTCAGGATTCTTGTCAACGAGCTGCTCAAATCGTTCTTGTAAAGTTGTGTTGTCATGAATACAACGAGCAAGTCCAGACACCTAAATATATGGTTAATAAATAATTGAGGTAATATTTCCCACTTACCTTGGGCATAATCTGTAAAGCATCTTGCATCTCCTCTCTTGTTGCAGTAATCCCCTTCTTCTTCATCATTATAACTGCTTTGTCACGAAGTGAGTACACAACTGCATGATTAAAAGCAGCATACCCATCGTCATCAGCAACAACATCATCATCAAGATCTTCCTCCTCCATGATCACATCATCATCATCTG
>QFDT01000085.1:1004-43551 GCA_003315915.1 Macrolepiota dolichaula | reverse complement strand
TGTCGATTTGCTTCTGTCACCCTTTTCTCGTGCCGACGTCCGTGCGTTGAACTTACCGTCATATCCTAAACCAATTTTGGCGACGCTGCACATGTTCGTGAACCCCTAATGACTTTGTCTAACTTGCCCGGATTCCATGGACGCGGTTCTTGTGCCCCGATCGCAGGTCGTGAGCTCAACTGGAGACGAGGTGTTTTTCAAGATCAAGCGGAATACGAAGCTTAGCAAGCTCCAAGGGGCCTATGCAAACAAGGTCGGAAAGGATGTGAGCAGCATCAGGTAGGCACTGCTGAATCTTTGGGTTGTGGGCGGTGTACACGTCTGGTTTACTGATCTCATGCGATACACTTTGTAGATTTCTGTACGATGGCAGCCGGCTAAATGATGACGATACTCCTTCAACTCTTGATATGGAGGAGGGCGGTACGCTTCTATATTCCTTCTCTCATGAAGACTGATGTTAATGGGCTTGTCGTGGGATAGATGCAATTGATGTTATGGTGGAACGTATGTTACCTTTACTTGTTGTGTAATGCGGTACCTGACAATTCCGTTTTTGATAGAGGTTGGAGGGTCGTCATGATCGAGTTCAATGTCTTTTCTAGAACCCCGTCTACCTTTTACCAGAATTTAATCGCTTTTTTTCATCTTTCAAACTCGTGCCCGTGCGAAAAGAGTGCAAAGGCAAGATTATGCATCAGGTTCACTAACATCACACGGGCGCTCTCTAGTACCCTGACTCGGGGATCATTTATTTGATCGACCACATTGTATTTAACCCTTGTGATCTATCCAACTAAACAAAGATGCTCGACAATGTGTGAGAGGTAATATGTGTCTTTACTGCTTCTGGCTAATCTAACTCATCAACAAGCTCAACTCCTATCCTGGGAAAGCGGCAGGGCTCTTCAATCCATTCTTGCCCACAGCTCGGACACCAAAGTCAACATTATCTTTTGAGACGGCCACAGTGGCGCTGGACACATTCCCGACAGAGATTGCGTGGGTCCAGAACGTTTGATCACTGGGTCTCCACACAATCTCGTAACTTGCGGCGTTGGGATCAAGTGTCCAATGCAATGTGGAGTTATTGGTCAACTGGGACGTGTCAAGAGTCACTTTCTTGGGTGTCCCAGGTGCATTGGCAAGCGTCCATAATGCAGCGCCATTAACTTTGGCGACGCGGGCTGTAAAGTCGAAGTCGACGAACTCGATGAGATCACCGAACTGGACACCATTCACAACCCTGGTGTCTTGATGTTGATGCGCAAAATTTTCTCGAGGTTCCGTGAAACGGACGGCGGGGAAACCATTCCTGAGGAAAGACAGGTGGTCACCCCCGCGAAGGTACCGGTCAGGACGATAGATCGTTTGGACTAGGGATTTCCTCGAGTGATCAGCAAGTGAATCCCAACATGACATGGCAAATTCTCACCTTCCATTCCTGTTATTGCGTTCTGTGCCACTTCAGCGACAAATCGTCCAAGCTCTCGCGCTGGTGAGTCGTTCTCCCCGCCGATATTGGCCCGGCTAGTGACTTGCGCAAAAGTCTCCGTAACGGGAATGCCCGCAGCGAACATGCGGATCATGTTGGGGTCTGTGGTACCATCGTCGCCGACCGGGCTCCCCACAATATCGTTGTCCAACATCCCTTGAACATCCATACTCGCGTTTTTCATGGTCTCGGCCATGAACTCGGAACCAAATAAACCTTGTTCTTCTCCAGCCACCGTAGCGAAGACAATCGTCGCAGCAGGTGTGTGGGTAGCCATCACCCGAGCGAGTTCCATTGACACAGCTACTCCGGATCCGTCGTCGTCTGCTCCAGGAGCATCATCCACAAAGTTCATCACGTCGGAAACGCGACTGTCATAGTGGCCGGAAACGACGTAGACGCGGTTAGGCTCAGATGAACCTTTCAGCGTAGCAAAAACGTTGGAGATATTCACTGGGAAGGGAATACGACTTGCAATGCCTTGAGTGTAACCTTGCGTTGTGACTGTCATACGCCCACCTGAGGCGGCGGCGTAACTTTTCAATTCAGATGCGATCCAGTCCCGCGCGGCACCAATACCGCGGTTCGGATCAGTCTGGTTGGAGAGTGTGTGGCGGGTACCAAAGGAGACAAGTTTGCTGATTGTTGCTTCAATACGTGCGGGATCGATCTTGGAGAGGATGGAAGTCAATTCACTATTGGGCTGCTGGGTGGTTATAGCCGTTCCAGGGCCCGGAGGCCAAAGCGGGTCAAGTGGAAATTGGTTAAGCTGTGCCTGGACTGTAACGAAGGTCAGCTCGCTATTTGAAGTATATTCCAATGAAGCTCACCCGCTGAGAGGCCGAGCAAGCAGAATAAAAGAAGTCTCATTTTTCGCTTGGGATAAAGGGATACTTTCATAAGAAATACAAGTCAGAGACTTTATACATTAACAAGGAACGCTCGACAAACGGCATAGAGGTATCCGCTGCCTTCTCAATATCCATATGGCCATATGGTTCAGCCCATGTTTTCCCTGCTGACACTGTGGTGCACCAATGACATCGACAGCCGACAATCCGCTGGGTGGTCTTTCCCATGGACGATGCCTTCGAGAAGCAATTTCCGTGTGTGAAATTACCGCTTTGCTATTTTACCTCTCATTGCTCACTAAAAGTGTCATTCACAGGCTCATATATATAGGAATGTATGGTATTATGAGCCTGGGCTGAATTTATCAGTGATCTCATTACGCGAGTGCCCGCAAACACTACACAAGGACCAATCCCATCTCCAATCCCAGGCACCCAAGCATTTTAGTCTCTTCGGATCAAGTTGAAACATCATCACTCATTCAACATATATATCTCTGGGTAAGTTGGAAGCTTGTGCTACCGGAAAAGCCGGTGCTTACAGCCGATATCTAAGCACTGGTTGGGGTGAGGCACGGGACGTTGTGGCCTTTACTGAACCGGATTTGATGCCTCGAGGCGCCAACTACTCATGCCACCATGCGGGAAGCAAGATTGCGGAGTTAAGTCTGCGGTATATAAGCATTCTCGTAGTTTTGGGGGCGTCAAAGACAGGTGGCACGACAAAATTGGCTTCCTCAGGGTTTTGAGGGGGAACTCGACACGCATGCAAGTGGGTATGGTGGGCCAATCGACGATAGTGTGGAATCAGCGCACCCAACTTGGAGATCCCCAATTGGGCGCTGGCAAAATGTAGGAGGCACCTGAGGGCGTGGGTTGTGCGGCTTCGGGAGCTTCGATCCATGGAGGCCATACGAAGTAGCGGAAGTCAGTACGTGTGCACTCTCCTCTGCATTTGTTCATGTGGTTGATGATTCTTGATAAGAATCAAGGTAGCATCTCAGGAGGTGGTACCGACAACGCGCTAAGACTAAGTTGTTCCGCGGGGGATTTTGGATGAAGGTAAGTGGTCTTTTCAACAGCCAATCCTGGAATTAGATCATCGGCCATAATGAAAATCCTTAGATCCTCATAAACAGCCACAAACGATTTTCAGCAAAATCGTGGGGATAAAGCAATTTGATTTGGACTGAATGGTGCACATTTACGACATGAAGAACACAACCTCGTTGCTAAACTCGATCACTTCTACGACTTCTCGCTATATAGTTACCCCAGTCATGAACGGTGTTGATCGTCGGCGATATGCTCCGGTTGGCCATGATCCATAAACACGTTTACTGCAATATACAATCAAGGAAGGCATATATTCGTTACACAATACCCCGACAAAGATTGAGCTGGTATCCTGTCAGGTTCATCATTCTATTAGTTAATAAGTGACATTTCTCCAGACTCGACCGAGGGTTGTGCCCCCGGCCCGAAACCCGAGGCTTGTTGTGCTGCTAACTATAAATACTCATGGACAGGGATAGGCGCCGCTATAATGTGTCTACTCCGAAGTGATCCGCGCATCTCAAGCTCTTCAAATACTGCGTCTCCCATTTTTCTTCTCTTGATGTGTTGAATGCATGGACCCCTCACCTCTTCTTCTGCGCACTCTTCTCTCTTCTTTCTCCTCTTCGATGGCCCTCGTCATGTTGAGCTTGCGGCTTACAGAGTGTCCTTAAATCAATAAAAGGCACGCCAGTCTGATGTGGAATGTGTGCGCCAGCTTGGAGGCACACAACCGGATGCCGATGGCGCAAGGGTGGGGAATTAATCGTCCGGGGATGTCCGAGCCGTTGATCCATAATTCAATGCCGTCAGTTATGGGGTGGAACTATGTCTATGGCGTAACAGTATAATCGCGAGAACATGGGCATCGACGTCAGTGAATAATTGGGCATTTTATAATCCACTTGCGTCTCGATTCCTTAATCAAGAGGAATTCTAGTGGCAGTCTTATTTGGCAGGAGACACCCAGCGAGGATCAATAGGGGTATCAAGAACAGACGGATCTCAAGCATACGCATTACTCATATATCCTCAAAAGATTATGCCTTCTTTGCTTAGCTCGCATTCCTACCCCCCGGGATATTATGAGGACCATGGACGTTACTGTGGTACCACGTCCACGTCCACCTTCGGTAGCTTCGGTCTCCTCGATTGTTGTTCCCTTGGTTGATGGAGTAAAAGAAGCTGGTGGCCTGGCCAAACACCTAGATGCGGATGGACGATCTGCCCAAACCACTCGGGAAGAGACAAGAATACTTGTCTCCGCCGACGGGACGCAGATCCATGCAAGTGCGGTTGGTGATCCCTCGAAACAGGCGATTGTATTCATCCATGGATTTGCTTGGAGTTCAATAGCTTTCGATGATATTTTTTGTGATCCTGATTGGACGAGCCGGTTGTATCTTGTGAGACTCTTTTTTTATTATGGGAATTGTGAGTGGTCGGCTCATTGTTATTCTTGGTAAAAAGGTCAGATATGATGCAAGAGGTCATGGAAGGAGTGGGAAACCAAATACGGATGAGGGATGGACATCGGAGAGATTCGCAGAGGATTTCAAGGCCGTCGAAGAAGCATATAAATTGCGGAAGCCGTTTGTCGTTGGTTGGTGAGTTACTGGTGGTGTCGGCAATAACAGTTAGTGTAACTCATTTTTTCACCCTTGAATAAGAGCCTGGGAGGTAAGCAGGAAAGCATGCAGCACTCGAAGGGTACACCTGATCGCAAAACTTCTAGCTTCTCACCTGATTGATATCCTCTCGTTCCATCCTGTGGACTCGGTACTTGGAATTGTCAATCTTGCGGGGTGCACCTACATTGATGATACACTCCTTGAGCGGCTCGGAACACCAGAAGCCTGCGAATGTATTGCAAAAATGACCGTCTCACCAGATGTCGACGAATTCCAATCTGGAGCGGCTAGTTTCATTGACGGATGTTGTCGAACACTGTCTTATAAAACACGGCAAGCATGTTTGGGAAATATCATGGCCCAGCCACGGTACGCTATGGTCAAATCATTGGCAAGGAAGCAAAATGTAGAGACGTTTGCGAATGTGGGTCGGACGATGTTGTCGTGTTTGGTCATTTATGGGGATCAGGATGAGCTGGTCGCCGTCCATAAACTGCCTGAGTGCTACAAAGATTGGGAAAATGTAACTGTGGAAGTTATTGAAGGGGGATCACATGTCCCCTGGTCAAAGTCTGTTGAGCACGCAGCAGTGTCATTCAGGGAAAAGGTTTTGCGATGGGTAGATAGTATTGTTGGGATTGCAAGTGCTGTGGACGATGGTGGATAATGGGATTGACTGAATATCGTTTTCCCCTTATTTAGACTGTTCTTGGCCTGTGGGCACGGTATTAGAATTATAAGAGTTCTTGAGTATTGAAAGTATGGCTAGACCGACATCTACACAAAGGCTGAATACATGAGTTGTAACACGGCTTCCACTACGGGCACTAAACTATACCCAATGATAAACCCATTGCAATCTAGCTCGGCTATTTAATGCATAACCTTACTTGCGACGGTCCGGCACTCATCCAACGCGCCTGCATATCTGACCAACCTCGACCTCTTTTGCATGCGACCCATAGCTGACCAAGCGGATGACTCACATTCCAGATGGATTTGCCAATTTAACTGCGGTTTTATGTAATCTTTGTGTAGTAACAAACCACCTTGGTAGGAACTGACGCGACTGATGGCAACTCTCCCAGAGTGTTGTCAATGGGGCCAAGGGTACATATGCTATTGCGCCAAGCCGGGTTTGGTCTAACGACTGTTGGGCGGGCGAAAGTGTCTGCCACTTTAGATATCCGACAGTATTTTCGCCGGAATGTTGATACCAGGTATATGGGCCTCTGGTTTTTGAGGAAGGGTATCACACCATCGCTCCCACATACTACGCCATCGCACAATCAACACATTGTAGCTTCTCTCGCGTCCCTGTGACAGGGCCGTAAGACAAACGATAAACAATGTGAGGCGCCCGGAATCCTTGCCGTTTTATGGCGTGCTCGCCTCAGTCTACCGTTCTCCTGATAAATACCACTTCTGCAATGTAGGGAAAGGGAAAAACACACACATTCATCTATAGCCCAGAATGTCTACTACGGTCATTTCTAGCCTCACACCATCGTTACTCGGCTCTCTCTCCCAATATGAGAACTACGATGCCACCCCTGTCATTGGCACAGTTTTTCCTAACAAATCTACCCAGCTCTCCCAACTCCTTGAAGCACCAGACGCCGACAAGTTGATTCATGACTTGGCTGTACTTGTATCGCACCGTGGTGTTGTATTTTTCAAGGATCAGGACATTACTGTCGAGCAGCAGAAGCGACTCGGACAGAAGTTGGGGGAGTTGACAGGGAAGCCCGAGACGAGCAAGTTGCATAGGCACCCTATCTCTGAGGATACACCGGAGCTTGGGACAGAAATTTCTGTGATTTCATCCAAGGGGTGAGTCGTACTGTTGGCCGTACTCGCGATGGTATACGGAGCTAACTTGATGAACTGTTTTCAGTGGCCTTGGTAGTGCTGCCAGTCAGACAAAGACGAGGGCAAGTAGGGGATGGCATTCGGATATTACTTTTGAGAACGTACCCTCTGATTATGCGGTGTGTTACTGGTTCGTTATATCGTTTCTCGGTTGACGCTCATTGGGGTATCAGATCCTCAAACTTCATACTCTCCCTCCTGGTGTGTGTTCATTTATTCTTGAAGCCACGATTCTGTATTCACTAATATGTATCATAGTTGGTGGTGATACCTTGGTATGTTGTATGCACTCACCGCACAAGAAAGCGCAACTCATGAGTGGTATCAGTGGGCCAGTGGCTACGAGGCCTATGACCGTCTCTCCCCTGCATATCAGAAATTCTTAGAGGGTTTGACCGCTACCCATGATGGCGGCGGTTTCCTTCGGGTAACGTATCTGAGCCTCTTGAGTAAAAGCGTGCGGGGCTGACCTCCTGGTCTGTAGTATGCCGATAAGGTTGGCAGGAAGATCAACCTGGAACGAGGTGCACCAGAAAACGTCGGCGGTGACTTGATCGCCGTGCAGTGAGTTCCATGAATATATACATAAGCATATAATATTGACTAATTCCATCAGCCCCGTCATCCGTACCAACCCCGTAACAGGATTCAAAACTCTCTTTGTGAATAAAGGGTAAGGCATCATCACCTCAGAGTCATGTTCCTCATGTTAACCCATACCTCTGTCCAGGTTCACAAAGAAAATTAACGAGCTTACTCCTGAAGAGTCCGATGACGTGTTGGAATACTTGACAAGGCAATTTGCAGATAACCATGACCTTCAAGTTAGGTACCGCTGGCAGACTCACGATGTGGCGATTTGGGATAATCGAGTGACTGTTCACACTGCTACGTGGGTGACCCTTGTTCAGCATTTAATTAAGAATCCCTTGCTCACGATAAATTTAACCTCCAGTCATGACTACGAAGAGCACCGGGAGGGCAATCGTGTTGTTAGCTTGGGAGAGAAGCCATACTTTGACCCCAACTCGAAATCACGCCGTGAGGAGGCGGCTCGAGCGGAAAGCACCTAGGGTGATGTTGCACGCGAGAGTAATCAAATTGAATGACCGTGACCGAGTCGTACTTCCTTTCGCATGATGCGCGATGATGATGCATGCTGTGATTGTTATGTGTGATCCATTTCAATCTCTTCATGACACGTTCACATGATGTATTAGCTATATGGCTTTCCGCCATGGGGAAATATTGTATTCGCAAGTGTCTGCTTTGTATCTTGTAAAGTCCAAAATCTATTTACTCTATGCAAAGAATTGTCGGTTGTTAATCAGTCATTTAGTCGGCTCTTCTGTGTTCAGGAGGATGGTACTTGCGCAAGTACTATAAGTCGTAACATACTGTTGGCGAACGGCTTCTCAGAGCTGATGAACAAATCTGCGGTGAATCTCTTCTTTTACGAATAAAATTATTGTTGTGGTAGCTGTAGCTGCTGGGTGGAACTTTCAAGTGGCAAGCACCCAGTCACCGCCCTCGGCCTGTGGACACAATACTGAAATAATATGAGTGCACTCGCCTGAATGTATTTGAACTGTCATATCAGTTCTCCGCTATTCGAGAGACTGACTGATCTTCACTGTTACTCATATGAGCAATATGGAGCATTAGTTGTGTGAGAGATTATGGTTTAATACAGGGAGGCCCTGGGTGGTGAACAAGTCCGGGAAGTATTAATTCCAAACTATGGCTAGAACGACATCCGCAGAGACTATCATGTGTTGTGGTACGGTAGGGCTAATCTCTTGTCCCGTTCGTGCACTAACCTTTCTCATCTAACACAACTATTCACATGTCCTTCCTTCCCACTCTCCTGCACTAATCAATAGCTTCTGATTTCAATTAACTTGTTACAGGTACTCAACCATATCCGACGATATATGCTAACAGCCATTGCAATATTAGCTCTGCCACTGTTAAATATACGGTCCTATTCGCGACGGTCTGCCACCCAATCCACTACTACATCATGACAGCCAGATATAAAGCCGCGACCTCTAAAAAAAGACTTTTTCTACGCTTGTCAAATTCGCAAATCTCACCACACACACGGTCGGTCCCCACTATTATTTCCGTGGGTAGACTCGAAATATGACATCATATGTTATGGGACTTTTCTATTATTTCCGGGTCATCCGACCGTGTTCAGATGTTCTAGGGTGTGATACGGAAGGAGATAAGGAATTTTTGAGCTTAGGGTCTTATATTCTGTTCCAACGCCACCGGCCATCTTCAGTTCTTGTGATGGGGACACGGCGGGGTTAGTTTACAAAAAACGAGCGAGAACATCGGTGCTGATAGGGCTCAATGCAAAGATCCATCAATACTTGTATCAGTTACTAAATCAGGTCATGTCTTTGCTGAGGTCAGCTAGTGGCTGTGTTATTCAATCAAAGGGTGTGTTCGGTGCGGGGAGAGAATGATGAGTGGTGTATTGATAGAAGGTGGATCCCTGAATCCCTAAAGTGAACAAATACCTATATATCTTCCATATCGACTAGCCTCCTTTGTTTTGACTTGCACCCCTTACCCACCACACACCACGCGCCCTGCGAGAGCTGATGAACGGAACTACTACCGCATTCCCCGATCTGCCTTTACCGGTTCCGACCCCTCCGATCGCTTTGGCTCCGGCTGGGGTTCCTTCGGTTAATGGGTTTGCTGGTCATCATGACGGTGTGAATGGGATGAATGGAACTGGTGGGAATGGAACTGGTGGGAGTGGTACTGCAGCTAAGCACTTGGGAACGAATGGCCGGGCACCCCGAACCGCCGGAGGCGATACGAGAACACTTGTCTCTGCCGACGGCACACAGATTTATGCCAATGCGGTTGGCGATCCTTCGAAGCAGGCAATTGTGTTCATCCATGGTGTTGTATGGAGCTTGATGGCCTTTGACGATATCTTTTGTGATCCTGATTGGACGAGTCGGTTGTACCTTGTTAGTTGTTTTTGGGTTCTCTTCTATTTCCTTTGTGTGTGCGATCAGCTTATGATTTTCTTGTTTTTTTTGGGGGGGGTGGAAGATCCGTTATGATGTGAGAGGTCATGGAAGGAGTGGGAAGCCGGATACAGACGTCGCATGGGAATCGCAGAGGCTCGCGGAGGATTTTAGGGCGGTTGTTGATGCGTTTGAGTTGAAGAAGCCTTTGGTTGCTGGTTGGTGAGTTATTAATGAAATTGGGCAAAAATAGCCTTTTGTGAAATGTTTTTTCCCTTGGTTCTTGTGAACAGGAGCTTGGGAGGTACGTTGAATAAGTTCAGAATACATAAGGCTGCCGCAGCTGATCTTCGATTTTCCCAGCGACTCACCTTGTTGACATCCTTTCGTTCTATCCCGTGGACTACCTGCGTGGGATTGTCAACATAGCGGGTCTTACATACATCGATGACACGCTCCATGATCGGCTCGGGACGCCAGGGAGTCGTGAGTGGATTGACAAGATGGCTGGGTCACCAGTCGTCGAGGACTTCCAGGATGGAGCAGTCAATTTTATTAATGCTTGTTGTCGGACTCTGCCTTACGAAGTGCGACAAATCTGTTTGGGAAACATCATGGCCCAGCCCCGAGCTGCTATGGTCAGGTCGTTGACGAGGAAGCAGAACGTAGAGACGTTTGGAAAGGTCGGCCAGACGATGTTGCCGTGTTTGGTGATTTATGGAGATCGAGATGAGTTGATTGCGGCCCATAAATTGCCTGAATATCACAAGGAATGGAAGAATGTGACTGTGGAGGTTGTTGAAGGGGGATCACATATGCCTTGGTCGAAGACTGCTGAACGTTCCGCGGCGTCGTTCAACGAGAAGGCATTGCGGTGGGTAGATAGTGTCATGGGATCCCGAATGTAGACGCGGGAAATTCTGATTGTATTTTCCTGGAGAAGACTAATGGATGGTGCGCTTCAACTATTCCTGTCCTGAATGAATGGACCAAGAGATCTCGGTTGGTAACCAAGTCTACCTGATTTCATTATTTCGGATGATCTTGTGGTGGCGGTCATAGCAAGGTCCTAGAAGTCCATTTGCGAACGAGGCGGAGATCGACCCCTGGTCGTGTTGAATTCCAGTTTTCGAGAGCACAGGCTGTAGCAATGTCTCTTGGACTTTGACCTTGCTCAATGAGTATGTTGGAAGGTTCCGCCTATTCATATGATACTACAGGAGTTTATATTCTGCGCAGCCGCTGATCCGGGGGCCTGCGTAGACCACGCAGTGTCAAGATGTTGTGAAGTTGATGGCGCTGATCCTGTCGGAATGGAAGGAGGCTTGAGGGTGTGAGACCCCGCAGTGAGGAATTGAATTCCCAGCGAGTGGAGTTTCGACGGGGTTGCGGCCCTTTGGCGCTGTGGGTAGAGTTGTGGGGTTAGGGTTAGAAGATTGTTTTATCCAAAAAGGGAATGTTTGAATTCAGGCACGGGCTCTTTTAGCGTGTGGTTTTTGTATTTCTGACCGAGTCCACAAAGGTAAAAACACGAGGCAGGTCATCCCCAGAGCCGACACACGAGGCTCGCGCGTTCAACGCCCTCGATCTGCCTCTCTCTATCTATCTCTCTGCTAATCTCCTCTGCGACACATCTTTCTTCTTATCTTCCACCTTGTTCTTCTTCTATTATTCCCTTAATTATTCTCTACTACCATGTTCTTCAACCACAGACCATCTCGCCAGGTCTCTCCAACAGACTCGGCGCCCCATCCAAACAACACCCCGGCAAATAACAACAGTCCAACCAGCCCTGACTCCTCTCCTGTTGACATCCGTGACACCTCTCAACCTTCTTCCAACTCACCACCTCGCATGTCCAAAGACTCGGAGGGTTATCCTTCATGGCTACCCAAACGTCCCCCACCGCCCGCACCGGCATCAACTATGCATTCTTCAGTCGGTGCGCCCGAGCCAGAGCCAGACACCGATCCTGAACTTTTTCAAAGTCTTGGTGGACGCAAACCAACCCCTCGGTCTGTTCGTATAGTTAGTCTCCACGGAGTAAATCCTCCAGGGAAGGGAGGGGGTGGTCGACGGGATGGTTCGAAACCAGGACGCCCTACGCGAGTGTGGTCTAGGGGAACGGCTCCGCCGATGCCTTCATCGGACGACCAGGGGGGTTTTGCCTATCCCTACTACACGTCGACACGTATCCCCCAGCCCAAGTTCAACGCCAAGCATCTTGATCTCAAGAAGGGCGTTGTGACACCCTCCATCCTGTCCCGTCTCTACTTTTACATCTTTCCTCTTCTGGTGTTTGCCCACCTCCCTCTACAGACCTATTTCGACCTTAACGCTGTATATATCATCATCCAGTGAGTCTTTTTTCTAGAGTTTCACGAATCCTTTCTATAACTCTTTGTCTCCTCGGCGTCAACCCCGGAACTTGGTTCATTTTTATTCTAGCGCTATGTCCTTTTCTTTCCTTGCTTCTCGCGTCATTTCTTGATACATTATCCCCCCCTCGTTGTCACACCGTTGATATTAATACCCTTATGGCAGAGTATCGAAGCATCCTAATCCAGAAGCTCCTGGTGTGCCGGGCTCGGGAAAGAACTGGGCACTCGCGGCCGCGGCCTACGTTGCATGTTGGCTGGTATGGATCACCTGCGTTGTCGTGCTCTACGAACTAGTCTACTCTTTCATCCGGAGATGGCGAGTCAGTGAGTACCATTTCTGCTCCGAATCCTAAATGAACGGAAGAGCTTACTATTCACATCTCCATAAACAGAACGTCCCCTCATGATGCCCATATACCTCTCATCTCCTGCCTACACGTTCGTTTCCCTCACCTCATACACGAACTTTCGCTTCCTTCTCTACCTTCGGTTAGAGGCGTTTTTTGGAGATCACGGCAGTATTCGTGATGGCCTCGCGGAGACCTTCTACTGGTATTCCCAGAATCTTCCCACAGTCGCCTTGCTTATGCCCCGTGCCGGTCTATGCCTTGCCCTTCTACTCGAGTTTTGGTCACCGCAGGCTGGAATCCTCAGTCTAGCAGATATGGGAATCAGTAGACGCGACGCCACGTTCTTCAGAAGACATGACGGAACGCTTACCAATTATGCAAGAGGCGTGTTGATTGCGAATGCCATATGGACTGCCTGGCGCATTCTCGTGCTTCTAGTTAGCTGGATGGGGCTATGGATTCTCAGTGGGCAAGGATGTGCAGGGATTTGCGGACCCCGGTATCGATGGGAAGAAGAGGATATGGAAAAAACACGATCGTCCATCTACAGCACCGAAAACGATTCTAATCGTAACATTGACGCCCTTGCTTGGCCTTGGAAGGAATGCACGCGGTTGAGGATCCAGGATATTTATGAGCTGTGCTTGAATACGCCCGCGTTGCGTTGGGGTAGCAGTGCTTCCCCCGCTCCAGGCTGGAAGCAGGAGAAAGGCAAAGCGGTTGCGGAGCCTGACCCAATTGAGGTCCAGCGTGTCTTGGCTGCGGTTGGAATACCGACTGTACCTGCTCCTGCGAGACGCCGCGCCATCACGGACGACTTTTTCGAGAGTCCCAAGGAAGAGAAGGAAATTCAGCTTAGGCATCGGGAGTCGGATAAAGGTATTGGTCCATCGACTATGCGATATCCTTTCAACCAGCATGGCTCCGCGCAAGTGTCTAGTGAAGACAAGGTTCCGTTCCCACCTTCCCCCAAGAAGACGGCTTCGAGATCAGCGACGAGCCACACTTCCTCGGAGTCTACTTCGAGTTCTGGCTCTACGGAGAATAGCAGCGGCAGTACGGAGGATGATAGCGAGGACGATGATGATGAAGAGGACGATGATGAGTTTGAAGGTAGTGAAGAACCTTCAACCGGGCATGCCTCGAATTCGATGTCAAGCCTCGGACACCCTATCTCTCCTTCACGGCGTTACCCCTTCGGTTTCCGCCAACCTGCAGGGCGGGGCAACAGCACATCTTCGCGATCCCATCAATCACGACCCTCTCAGTCTGGTGTTTCGCAGTCTGGTATTTCGTATTCTGGTATCTCTCAGTCGACTGGTAATCGTCCGTCGACCGACTCTCCTTCGGATTTGATGTCGAGTTCGAGTTCGCGTCCTCGCGCGAGTCTTAGTCAGAGTAGCGGCAATAGTGGTATTCCGATGCCTCCTCGCCATCCTAACCCACAACGGACCAGACCGCCTTCGTTCCCCCTTCCTGCGCTTCCCACCTCCACTGCTGTCGAATTCCCCAGTATACGTATAAGAGCTGACAGTGGTATCCTACCTGGCGTTACGACGGTTGGTGCAGAGTTGATGCAAGATGATGCGGAAAGCGTTTTGAGCAGCGATTCTGCGATGGATGAACAACAAGACGAAGTTGGACTTCTCAGTCCCGGTGCCAGTCATACCAACCTCGCGGTTCCTAGCAACGTTTCTGGGAGCGGTCCAGGCTCTGCATCTTCAAGATCGAGAACGGGGTCTTCAGCACGATCAAGAGCCAATTCTAACCGATCACAGCGCTCTAACAACCCCGCGATGCGATCTCGAGTTAGTTCGTTTGGGGTGGTTGTTCGATCGAGGGCACAATCGTTGTTGCAAAGTGTTTCTGCGACGAGTTTGGATGTTGTGAGAGCGACGCGGTCGAGGACGAATTCATCTATGGCGAGGTTGGAAGAGGAGACGGCGCATAGGTTGCCAGAGTTGCCTTCTCCTACCGCCGCTGGTGCACCTACTCGACGACAACAAGCGAGGGATGCGTCGGGTTCGACACAGGAATCGCGAGTTTCGTATCCTTACTCGTTTTCGAATCCGCAGGCTTGGGAGGATCGAGGGTATATTTCGTCTTCGTCACATTCGAGGAGTGGAAGTGGAAGTGGGAGTGGTGGAGAGAATTGGACGTTTGGACAACCGATGCCGTTTATGCGTCCGGGTAATTCGCATCTGAGGGAGGAGGTGATGAGCGATAGTGATCGCGAAGTTGGTGGGGATATAAGGCGGGGTGGTGGTGTTGATGAGGAAATAACGAGGGAGTTTGGGTCTATGCGGACGTTGGGAATGTTTGATCCAGTGTCTTTGATGGGTCCTGGAATGCCTGGTGCGGGTGCTAGTGCTGTTACTGTACCCATATCAGCCAGCTCGAGTGCTTTGGAGGTCTTTCATTCGGCGGAAGCTTCGACGAGGACGGCGTCACCGTTATCGAATCCTATGACACCTCGTGAAGGCGATGTGGGCGCGTCTGGTCCTAGCGCCAGTCCTAATATCGATATCCCGTGGGGCCGTTATCGGTTGGGAGAACCCTATGCAGGACGTGGACGTGGTAGCAGGGTCGTAGGCGAGGGTTCCACGAGCTCAAGTCCAAGTCACGCCGCCACCAATACCAACAGCACCACGGGACAGACCACGAGTCAACCGGATATCAGTACGGCGGCTCAGAGTTTTGTCACGGCGGCTGCGACGATTGAGGGGGGTACTACGGAAAGTAGTGGTGGGAGGACGGAGCAGGGGAGTTTGAATGAGGGTGCGACGACGACAGCGTGGGGAGGTGTTGCGGGGAGGATGCGTGGTGCTGGAGTAGGGAATGTTGGTATGGGTGCAGGTGGGATGGGGCCTGAGAGGGAGGATTCGATGGGTGATTGGAGGGTGCAGTGAGGTGTTGTATGATTGTGTGGTGCGTGGTGGCGGAGGCGTGGTTTGACTGCGGAAGCTCGTGGTGTGTGGGCTTGTAGTGCGGCAAAATAATGTGCTTTTTTGACTCCTTTAGTTTTCTCGTCTGGCCCTCGTCTGGCCCCTTGCTTTTTTGTGTTGTTTTATTGATCTGCTTTCTTGCTTGGTTTTCTGTTCCGTCTCTCTATTAATAACTCACCTACTTCCCCTTCTCCCCCCCCTGCTAGTTTTCTAGACCCGCATTGCTACCATTTGGAAGTCCTGATTCTACCCTTGTTTATAGCGACCTGGTTTCGTTACCAACCCCCTTGTCTTTTATCCGCTTCCGGGACACCCCCCTTCTTCTATTCCGACCCCTTCGAGTTTTTTGCACGCGCACTGACGTTTGGATATATCTAATCATTCACGATGGCTCTTTGCGATTTCTTCTTTTTACGACTTTACGTTTCCACCACGCCTAATACGTCTACACTTACTTACCTTGAAGAGAGGTTTCAGTTTATCTAGCGTTAGTTATTCACGAACTATTATTCCCATCACCGCATGACGTGTTTTTGTTTTTTGGCAATCAAAGAATTAATTTACGACCATTCTCTCTTGCACATGGCGAACACTAGTGTTTTTTGTATACGCGTTATTTGACTGTACTTCGTTTTTTTTCTGGCTTTAAATCATTAGTTTTACCAACCGATTTACCAATCGAATTTTTGTTACTTGCTATTGCTTTACATCAAGAAGCTGGAGGGTATCCAGAGAGGGAGGGAGCAGAATTTAATTTAATTTACGCTCTTGAAATGCAAGACGTCGAATCCCTCTCCGTACCACTTCTCCCATTCAAACTCTGGATCCTGATTCTCCTCACCAAAAGCCCAGATCAGCCTTTCTGCCTCTTTCGTGCCTTCCTCGGTTATACCATCGAGAATCTTTCGAGCGCTATCACGCGTTTTCGCTCGTGCACCGATGCCCCATATTGTGTTGTGGGCTGGGTTTATGAATGTGCCTATCCAACGAAAGGTTAGACTGATACGAGCTCCTTCGTATAGTTGTTCAGATGGGGATTTCGTAGTTAATGGGCGTTTATCCGTCGAGATTCCATGAAGCCATTTTTTATTTGTTTCCAACCCCAAGACGAAGAGAGAATTATGCGGTAGGGGGATACGTTGGGTGAATCGTGGTGGAGGTTGGACGTGTGTTGTTGTCGAGGTGGATTCGGGGTTATCGACTTGTTCTTCTTTAGCTTTGAGGGTTCGGTCCTTTTTTTGACGGAGCGTCATAACACGTTGAGCGCCAAGACTGACATTGACGATGGATGAGTTTCGGACGACGTCGATTGTTTTGTCAGAGTGGTCGGAGATGTAGTCTGCGCCTGTGCGGTAGTGTTGGATTAGGACGTGGTTTACTGGGTGGTTTAATGCCTGGGATTGGATTGGGGTTAGTATATTGAGTAATGGTGAGATACGTGGATTTTGGGACAGACTTTTTGGACGTGTTCACGGATGAGTTGTACTGTGGGCGAGAAAGGGAGGAGTGGGGGTGATTCATCTGCTGGGTGGCGATAGATTGGATAACTGACTCAGGTTGTATGAATGATCTATTTGTTAGCTCATGATATACTTACCTCCCATATGAATCAAGAATTTCACCCTGTTGGGCGACTAGTCTTGGGACCTCACCGCCTATACCAATGTTCAGCGACAAGTTGTCGTGTGCTGCCTTGAGAAGGCGACATACCACGATGCATCATCCTGATCCACTGGACCTCTTCGACAAGTTTCTCATACGTGGTCTCTGCGAGTCCGGGTGGCAGGAGGTCATATAGAACACGAGAGTCGCCTGCACCGAGAGTCTGATCCGGGCCCACGAGCTCAGCGGTATGCGGAGGTTTGGTTGCTGATTTAGATATCTTTGATCCGTTGTGGGGAGAATTTGTGACAGTCGACATATCCAGTAGATTGGCCGTTCGGAGACTTCGAATATAATGTAATGAGCAGTATAGATAATTCTGGAGATCGACGAAAGTTAAAGATATAATGATGGCTAGTAGATAGGGGTTTGGATTTATTTGGCACGTTGATGAATCACTGGACGAAGTTGACTCCTGTTGACTCAGACGACCAGGATACAAAACCCCTTCCTTCCCAAGGTGAAGTCGTCCTCTAACAACTACCATCGTCGCTGAGGGCGGCTGCATTGCATCTGACGCTATCACGGTACTGCGCAGGTTTGAAGAACCCTCAAGCTAATTCTGAATAATTGCACGTGCGATAAAGGGAGAAATGCTTACACTTATGGTAGGATTGTTATGGCTCATCCAGGGGGTACAAGTGGTGGTGGTGATTCCCCCATCATACAGGCTTTCCATTTTGTTGAACCTCTACTCCAAAGGATTGGAAGGAACCGTGCTCTCCATGCAATTATCGCGTCACTGAGCAAGAATCAAAATAACACCAGGACCTGCACAGTCATTTTATTACAAGAGAATGGTATGTGCACAACCCGCCGGGGAGCCGAGAAATTTGTGATTAATTTGATGTATCGCAATCGACTAGAAGCATACATTTATAAAAATATCCCTAACGGCCGCAGTGGCAGGTGCCGAATCTATTCATAAAAGCACAAGGAGTATAAAGACATCCCTTCACTACTATCAAGTGGCCCTTTATCTCGTCCCTTGGATCACACATCAATATGCAGCTCCCGACAATGTTTACATTGTTCCTGTCGTATATCACAACAACATATGTGATCACACCAAACACTATCGTCGACCTGGGATACTCTAAGTACCGGGGTACCCTGAACCCCGCGACGGGAAATATCGAATTTTTGGGAATCCGCTATGCAAAAGCTCCTACAGGTTAGTCAATCGCACACGGCAGCATCCTGCTCACTAGCGCCGGTTGAAGGTCCTCTTCGTTGGAAAGCACCCCAGCACCCTCAAGCAACACCAGGCATTCAACAGGCCAACGCTTTCTCGGATATCTGTTGGCAAGCAGGTCAAGGTACCCAACCCACAGTACCATTTCCTTTGGGAAGTGATTCTCGCCGGCAGAAACGCGCAGCGCCCGGGTTTTCTGAGGACTGTCTCTTCCTCAAGTATGTAATTTGTGAGGTTCGAGCGTTATTAATTTTTGGTGTGATTTTTAGCGTTGTGACACCGGCTTCGGGGGCGAAGAATTTGCCTGTTGTGGTTTGGATCCATGGGTATGTATTCCCATTCCCGTGGGAATATACTTACGAGTCTTATCCGGGTTAGAGGAGGTTACGTGGGTGGTAGTGCATCAGCGGCCTTCCAGGGAGGTATTTACGATGGCAATGACCTCGTTCGCCAAGCTGGCGGAGGGGTGGTTTTCGTCAGCATTCAATACCGACTGGGCGTATTCGGTTTCCTTGCCGGTCAGAAGATACGTGACAGTGGGGCATTGAATGCAGGGTTGCGTGAGTATCGTAATGTTTTTCTTATCATTCTTCTTGACAAGCAACAATGAGGACCAGTTGACCAGCAGTTTGCACTCCAATGGGTCCAACGCCATGTAAGCCCACCGCAACTAATAGTATTGAACCTTGACCGATGATCCCGATAGATCAGAAAATTCAACGGAGATCCTAGCAAAGTTACCATTTGGGGGGTGTCAGCTGGTGGGCCATGAATGCATGAATAATCAGAAATATTTGTTCAAGCTCACAGATTCTCGTAGGGGCTGGATCAGTCCTGCAACATGTTGTTGCAAATGATGGGAATACTAGCCCTCCACTTTTCCGCGCAGCGATCACAAGCTCCCTTTACCTGCCTTCCCAGTATGCGTTCAACGATCGAATTCCCGATGTTGGTTACTTTTCTAAGTACACACCGTAACCCTGTCAAGTTATGTTGATGCGCCCACATCCTCTGATAGCAAATATTTTCTCAAGTCGTACAACAGACAGGGTATGCCGTTTTAGCATCCTTTGATCAAGTACAAATAGTGAATTGATTCATAGATGTTCTTCGGCCGTGGATACCCTTACTTGCTTGCGACGAGTTGACGTCGATATTCTCGAACAAGCCAACATCAACATTGGCAACAGTAGTTTCTTTGGAACGTGCATTTTTGTTCCTGTTGTTGATGGTCACTTGATCACTGAGCGGCCCACTCGCCTCCTCCGTCAAGGCAAAGTCAACGGAGTGAGTATCCTAGTGTTCTCTTCTTGTACGGTACTGGATACTGAATGATTCATCAAGAAAGCACTTCTTTCTTTAACCACTACTTTTGAGGGTGCCGTCTTCGTCGACGCAAGCACCGCTGACACAGTCGATACCCAGACTTATCTGGCTAATCTATTCCCCGAGCTCCGTGATACAGACGTCATTTCTGGGACCGATCAATACGAGAACCAAGGAACACCAATTACACAAGCCGTTGCCATAATGGGAGAATGTAAGGCGGGGGCTCACTAATTCTGAGTCCGCACTGACCCGGGGAATACTTTAGCGATTTTCATATGTCCAACGTACTACTTGCTTCGTGCTTTCGGAGGTAAAGGTTTCAAGGTATGAAGGACTGGATGACCTTTCTGAGAAGAAGACCTGGTAATTATATGAATAGGGTGAATTTGCTATTCCACCCGGGGACCACGGCCAGGATATCCTCTTCTACTTTCCCAGGTGAGCCCCCTCTCCTTTTAAGATGAGTTCAGTCAGCCTACCAAGGCTTCGGCAGCGCGGGCTCTCCTGGTAGTGATGCCCCTCCATTCTTCAACAATACTATCTTCATCAATAATTATGCTCAATCGTTCATGAACTTTGCCATGTTCTTGGATCCCAACGTCAAATGGGATCCCAAAAACACTGTTCCTAAATGGGAAAGCTGGAATGAACAAGGCAACACCGAGATGTTGTTTAACAAGACGGATGCAAACATACCAGTTTTCCGTCCCGTCACTACCTCGGTAGACCTCTTGGAACGTTGCGAGTAGGTATTCTAGCTCAGATGTCACGCACAGCTGCTAATATTGACTTCAGCTTTTGGGAGAGTGTGAGTGCATTTTCCGCTCAGTAGATGAGGTTTGTTGTATTTTATGATGTATATTTTTATCGATGCTTGTTACATTGTTCCTCTGTTATCTTGAGCGATATAGATGGTTCCGCATCGGTTGTGCGAAATGCGGATGATCAACTGAGATTGAATAGATTGAATATAACGATGGTTGTGCAGCATTGTTGCCAGCCGCATTTGATGCGTTGTTGCTCAAAAAATCCCATTCCAAGTACGGGAAGGAAATGATAACCCGTATGGTAGGGTTGGTGTAGCCCTCCCCAGAAGTATTAGGCGGATCCCGATTATGCAAGCCTTTCATTTTGTTGAATTGTTGTCCCGAAAAAGTGAAGGGAATTATGATGGTAGCCGGTGAGTAAAGACGGGGATGTGGAGTGCGCGAAGGTCCTCAGTGGAGTAAATATGTAGATGAGAGTCGTGGCGTGGGGTATATTTGTCCCTTATTTCTAGTCATATTGCATACAAAAATGAGTCACTTATCGGTAGTGCGATTGTTATCCCTTCCTCTCATCGTCATTTTGTGCGACACAGAGTTACTCCATAGAACCACGTCCTTCCATATAACCACAACGTCATACATCATGAATCGGAATAGCACCAAAGCTTATACCGCTGTTCCATCAAAAGAAGAAAGTTGTATGCGATATGTGGGGCTGAGAAACCAGCGATATTCTGATGGATTCTCCTGCAATTGGCTAGAAAGGGCGTGTTTCATCTAGTTGTTGAGATGGCGAGTGCCGAATCTCCTTACAGCAATCAGGACATAAATACAGCGTTCTACTGCTATGAGACGCCTCTTCATCGCACTCTTTGACCATGCAACTTTCAGCAACATTGGCATCTATCCTGTCGTTCATCACGAAGACGTTTGTACTTACACCAAACACCGTCGTGGACCTGGGCTATGCCAAGTACCAGGGTAGCCTCAATAATTCGACGGGGAATCTCGAGTTTCTAGGAATTCGCTACGCAGAGGCTCCGACAGGTAAGTGCATCGTACGTGCCGAAAGTTTTCTCACTGGTGTCGGTTGAAGGCACTCTTCGCTGGAGTGCGCCCCAGTTACCTCAAACAACACCGGGCGTCCAACAGGCCAACACGTTCTCTGACAGGTGCTGGCAAGCAGGGCCAGGTACTCAGCCAGCATCACCATTCCCTTCGGGTAACATTTCTCGTCAGGAGAAACGCGCTACACCCGGGTTCTCTGAAGATTGTCTCTTCCTCAAGTAAATTCTTGGTTCTGTGTGGTTCAAGCAGGGTTGATTCCTGATATACATCTTAGCGTTGTGACTCCGGCTTCAGGGGCGAAGAACTTGCCTGTCGTGGTTTGGATCCATGGGTGTGTACAGTATTCTCGTTCATGTAAAAGTATTTCAAACTGTTTAACTTGTTCCAGAGGAGGTTACATGGGTGGTAGCGCATCTGTATCTGTCGGCGCGGGTATTTACGATGGCAATGACTTGGTTCGTGAAGCTGGTGGAGGCGTGGTTACTGTCACCATCCAATACCGGTTGGGCGTATTTGGTTTTCTTGCTGGCCAAAAGGTCCACGATGGAGGTGCATTGAATGCAGGATTACGTGAGTGTTGTTGTATAATTATTATTGACGAGCCACAATGAGGATCAGTCGACCAGCAGTTTGCGCTTCAGTGGGTCCAACGCCATGTGAACCTGCTACCACCAGTAGTGTTGGACTTGAATTGACGAAAGTGATAGATCAAAAAATTCAACGGGGATCCCAGCAAAGTTACCATTTGGGGAGAGTCAGCCGGTGGGTCATCCCGGTCATGGGTCTTCTGGGATGCTTGATTGGGCTCATGAAATTTCCTAGGAGCTGGATCAGTCCTCCAGCACCTTGTTGCAAATGATGGGAATACTAACCCTCCACTTTTCCGCGCAGCGATCACAAGTTCTTCTTACCTGCCTTCCCAGTATGCGTTCAATGATCAAATTCCCGAGGTTGGTTACTTTTTTGAGTACATTGTCACCCTGTTAGTATGTTGATGTCCACGTTTTCTGATAGCATACATTTTCTCAAGTCGTACAACAGACAGGGTATGCCGTTTTAACATCCTTTGATCAAGTACAAATAGTGAATTGGTTCATAGATGTTCCTCGGCCGTGGATACCCTTACTTGCCTGCGACAAGTTGACGTCAATATCCTCGAACAAGCCAACGTCAACATTGGCAATGATAGTTTCTTTGGGACATTTATCTTTATTCCTGTCGTCGATGGACACTTAATCACCGAGCGGCCGACTCAACTGCTCCGCCAAGGCAAAGTTAATGGAGTGAGCATCCCAGTATATTTGGCCTCTTGTGTGGTACTCAATTTTTGAATTCGAAGAAAGCACTACTTTCTGTAACCAATACTTTCGAGGGTGCTCTCTTTGTCGATCTGAACGCCACCGACATCAAAACTCCGACATATCTGGCCAACCTGTTCCCTGAGTTCCGTAATAAAGATATCGTCTCTGGGACTGCTCAGTACGTAAATCAGGGAACTCCAATTGAACAAGCTGTTGCTATAATGGGGGAATGTAAGGTAGGGGCTGGAGGTTTCGAGCCTATGCTTACCTAGGTTTTGTTTTAGCTATTTTCATATGCCCAACGTACTACTTGCTTCGTGCTTTCGGAGGCAAGGGTTTCAAGGTGCGAGTGGCTAAAGGATATTTCAGTGAGAAGAAAGCCTAATAATGATATGAATAGGGTGAATTTGCCATTCCACCCGGGGGCCACGGCCAGGACGTCCTTTTCTACTTTCCAAGGTGAGTCCCATCTCCCTTCTGAAGTAAAACCGACCCACTGGCATTTCGACAGTGCGGGCCCTGCTGGTAGAGATACCCCTCCATCCTTCAACAATACCGTTTTCATCAACAACTTTGCCCAGTCGTTCCTGAACTTTGTCATGTTCTTGGATCCCAACGTCAAATGGGATCCCAAAAACACTGTTCCTGAATGGGCAAGCTGGAATGGACAAAGCAACACCGAGATGTTATTTAACAAGACCGATGCAGACGTTCCAGTATTTCGTTCTGTCACTACCTCGGCGGACCTCTTGGAACGTTGCGAGTAAGTGTTTTCTCGGTTATATGTTACGTATAGCCGCTGATAACGAACACAGTTTCTGGGAGAGTGTTAGTGCGTTTTCAGCTCAGTAAACGCTTGGACATATGTATAGCCTACTGTGAGATGACGGGTTGGTTGTACATGGACACCAGTTCGGAACGTCCATATCCCGCTTGCATCGGCCGAGCTCAGCCTGGCATCACTCATTACCTTTCATTCCTAGTTTCGTTCCGTATTCTCTATTTCCTTGATTCTTACCACGTCATGTACTGCTTCTATATGATTATCCTGACTCCCCTGCGTTTCTTCCTACCATCTTCCGGCTAGTCTCGTAAGGCAGAACTCATAGCGTCAACAGCTCATTCGGCGCGCGATTCTGAGAAGAATCCGTCGGTGAAGGCTTTGGAATACTTCACAAGGGCCTTTCTGCAGTCTGACTGTGTAGAGTCTGATTGGATCTGATTAAATCCAACTGGTCGGCTAGGTGTGAGAAGTACGGTAATACCTTGGGTGGGCCTCCGTGTTTCTGATACTTTTTCAAGACAAAGTGAAGTTTTAGCGACTGAATAGTTAGTCAACGACGTGTGAAACACGGGATACCTGCGATCTTGTTATCTCGCAAGCACTGCATTCAAACTCTGCAATATGATAGCAAACCATTTTTCTCCAATTTGTATGTTCTGTCCGTGTCGACAGAAAGTCCGCAGCTAATCCTTGGTTGACATACTCCGCCGGATCAACTTGGCTGTCTATCAATATGAAATCAATGTCATAAATCGTTCTGGTTCGGCGAATTTGTAATTGACGGTGAATTGTCCTCCTGTGTCCTCCCCTCAACATTGTGAGTACTTTTACTAGAAGAGTTAGAGCGCCTCTTATGCGAGATTACACTCAATACGTGCTTGAAGCAACTCACGCTATAAAGATATGGGTCCCACCCACATCGACTACATATCGGTCAATAGACAAACATACGCACACATGTATGACACGATCAATCAATCAGGGGACGTGGTGGCGGCTATATTTCCCCAGAGACATGATTCGTATGACCCACTGGAAGTGTTGGTGATGCCGGCCTTTCCTTCTGCTCGCTGCGGATCTCATGTTATTCTTGTCAATTAGTGGATCATGAAGCGCAGTCATTAGAACACCAGGTCCTGCACCGCTATATTCCAACAGAGGAACAATCGTCAAAATGATTTGGAGAGGAGCTGATGAATCTGATGGACTCAATCCGGTAGAGACGCGTTTCATATGCACTGTTTATTCATCTCATTGCCGAAGAGGCCCCATAGAATTCAGGACCAAGTTTCTCACTACTCAGTCACCTTGATCATACAGACCAGGTGTCAAGATGCGGCTCCCGGCAACGTTCGCATTATTTCTATCGTTGATCACGACAACTTATGCGGATGCACCAAACATCATTGTCGACCTGGGATATGCCGAGTACTAAGGATGCGACAGGAAATCTTGAGTTCCTAGAATTCGCTACGCAGAGGCTCCTACAGGTAAGTAAGTCGTACGTGACGTGCCATAATTCAGCTCACTGACATTGGTGTAAGGCACTCTTCGTTGCAAAGCACCCCATATCCCTCGAGAAACACCGAGCATCCGACAGGCCAACGCTTTCTCGGATATCTGTTGGCAAGCAGGTCCAGGTGTCCACATTCCCTTTGGGAAGTGATTCTCGCCGGCAGAAACGCTCGGTACCCGAGTTCTCTGAAGACTGTCCCTTCCTCAAAGATGTAATTTGATTTTTTTGTCACTCGAGCGCGGTTGATTCCTGGTACAAATCTTAGCGTTGTGACTCCGGCTTCGGGGGCGAAGAACTTGTCTGTCGTGGTTTGGATCCATGGTATGTGTTCCTGGTCGCGTGGAAACGTATCAGTCGTTCTTATTTGGGTTAGAGGAGGTTATATGGCTGGCAGCGCATCTGCCGCCTTCGGCGCAGGTATTTACGATGGCAATGACCTTGTTCGTGAAGCTGGCGGGGGAGTGGGTTTTCGCCAGCATTCAGTATCGGTTGGGCGTGTTCGGTTTTCTTGCTGGTCAGAAAGTCCGTGGCGGCGGTGCAGTGAATGCAGGATTGCGCAAGTACTACACTATCATTATTATTCACAAGCTACAATGAGGATCAGTTGACCAGCAGTTTGCGCTTCAATGGGTTCAACGCTATGTAAGCCCGCCGCAACTAACAGCATTGAAATTTGACCGATGATAGTGATAGATCGAAAAATTCAATGGAGATCCTGCCAAAGTTACCATCTGGGGGGAATCAGCTGGTGGGCTACATATTTTCTCAAACATCTTCCCAAGCTCACAAAATCTCACAGGAGTAGGATCGGTCATACAGCGCATTGTTGTGAATGATGGGAATACTAGCCCCCGGCTTTTCCGCTCAGCGATCGCGAGTTCCATTTATCTGCCTTCCCAGTATGTGTTTAATGATCAGATTCCTGAGGTTAGCTACCTTCTTGTGCGCATCGTCATTTTGTTTTGCTTGACACTCGCACCCCCTTATAGCAATCATTCTCTGAAGTCGTACAAGAGACAGGGTATTTCATTTTGACAGCCTTTGATTAGGCACAGATGCCCCGCCAAGGTAAAGTTAATGAAGTAAGCCCGTTCCGATACTCTCAGTTTCTTAAATATACTGAAAACATCTCTGAACCCAAGCCAGCGATTCTTTCGGTAACGAACGCTTTTGAAGGTGCTCTTTTGCTAGCACGGTCGATACCCCGACCTATCTGGCCAACCTATTCCCTGGGCTCCGCAATACAGATATCTCCGGGACTAATCAATACACGAATCCGGGAACACCAATTGAACAAGCCGTTTCCATAATGGGGAATGTAAGGCAGAAATTTCCTGATTTTGAGTCTGCATTGACCCGGGCAATACTTTGGCGATTTTCATATGCCCACGTACTCTTTGCTTCGCGCTTTTAGAGGCAAAGGCTTTGAGGTATGAGCGACTAGAAGACCTTTCTGAGAAGACGGTTTGGTTATGATATGAATAGGGTGAATTTGCCATCCCACCTGGGGTCCACGGCCAGGATGTCGCCTTCTACTTCCCGAGGTAAGGCCCCTCTCCCTGAGTAAAACCAGCCTATTCAAATTCAACAGCACTGGCCCTCATCCTTCGACAACACTATCTTTATCAATAACTTTGTGCGGTCGTTCTTGACTTTGTCATGTTCTTGGATCCCAACGTCAAATGGGATCCGAGAACACGGTTCCTGGATGGGCAAGGTGGAATGGACAAAGCAGCACCGAGATGTTGTTTAACAAGACGGATGCGGACGTTCTAGTTTTCCGTCCCGTCACTACCTCGGCAAACCTCTCGGAACGTTGTGAGTAGGCATTCTAGCTCGGATGTCACGCACAGCTGCTAATATTGACTTCAGCTTTTGGGAGAGTGTTAGTGCATTGTCTGCTCAGTAGACATGCTCGGACATATGTATGATTTACAACATACACCACCTTAAGCTTTTGTGCATGCATTATTCTTGTTGCCTTATCATCTCCCTGTTGCTATCTCATTAGTTTCATAACACTGGAATCACATCATCAATCAACTATGGGCATATGACACTCGGAGTATCCTATGAATGAAGGCTCTAAAACTACGCGAGGGTAGAGACGGTTCTTGTCGAGTTTGACTGAAATTTGATTATACGCAGCCGGGTAGGAGCTTCGGAACCAGGGCGTCCAAGCTATTTTTGAATAAAGGAACTAATATCAAGTCGGCGAAGTGTTAGTCAGCGCAGTATATATGCGGAACATCAGAAAACCCTCTCCCCTTTTGAGCGCCGCGTTTAGTAAGGGACATTTAGAATGACGGGTCATTCTATTTTCCGTTCCACCACCTGAGATCGCGAGAAGTGCCTAGGGCAAGAAAGTCTCGTCTGAGACCCTCATGATATATGCTCAAAATAACCCGTCCTATCAGAATTTGGTTCCCGTCCATGGACTCGCGTATGACATGATCAATCAATCGCGCCGAAATAAAGTGGCTGTGCGCCTCCTCGGTCACCTTTTCGTCCATTGAGCTTTTAAGACCTACCTCGTTCGAACCCACATTCATTACCCACCACTCTGCGTCACTTCCAAATTATCACCTTTGTATATTTTCGTCTCATGGATTTCTGCGTCCATGGTCCTCGAAATTCCCAAGCCCGCAGCATGACTTGGGCCATGTGATCAGTGATATTCTTCTTCTTCTTCTTCTTCTTCTTCTTGCTTCAGAAATGGAAGTATCCCTTCATGATCTGTGGAGGCGTTGGGAAAATAGGGATAAATACGAATAGTTCCTTGGTAAAAATAGTTTTTGGGGAAGGAGTTATGGCTGAGATACGAGGGATGCATTTCACACCCTAAGGTGATTCAACCTTGTGGACGCTTGTATAGGACTAAATATATGGTTAGGAAGGTCCACCAATCGTTCTATGTAATGACATGGTCTATGACCGATGGTGATAATTCGGAGCTTACCACAGTTATTGGGACTATAAGATGGCCTCATGCATCTCCAAACCCGTTCTCTCTACGCCCCTCGGCCCATACACCAATATGCGGTCCTCAGCGGCGTTTCTATTATTCTCATTATCGATAGCGACCATCTATGCAGCCCCATCAAGTACTACCGTCGACTTGGGGTATGCTAAGTACCAAGGCAGTTTGAATAATGCAACGGGGAACGTCGAATTTCTGGGAATGCGTTTTGCAGCACCTCCCACAGGTTAGTCCTTGAAAATAGCACATCCCAGTGGTCCGCTTACTCGCGTGTACTTTAAGGCACTTTTCGTTGGGCAGCACCTCAGCTCCCCCAAGCAACACCAGGCATACAACAGGCCAATGCGTTCCCCAACAGATGTTGGGAAGCAGGGCAAGGTAATCAGCCCGTAGCGCCATTCCCGCTGAGAAGTAGTTCTCACCAGAAGCGTGCCGTACCTGACTTCTCTGAGGATTGTCTTTTCCTCAAGTATGTAACTCAATCTAATGCGGTTGGGGTTTGTTTTTTGATACACGGATCAGCGTCGTGACACCAGCTACAGGGGGGAAGAATCTACCTGTCGTGGTTTGGATTCATGGGTGTGTACTTTTTTTTCTTGCGTATGACGAATTGTGTTGGTCATCCTGACATGTGTGTCAGAGGAGGCTACATGGCCGGTAGTGCATCCGGATTCTCTGGCACGGATGTCTTCGATGGAAATGACCTGGTTCGTCAAGCCGGTGGAGGAGTCGTTGCTGTGATTATCCAGTACCGCCTGGGTTTATTCGGTTTCCTCGCCGGTCAGAAGGTACACGATGGGGGAGCGTTGAATGCAGGTTTACGTGAGTCCTACGGGATGCTTTCTTGGACTAATTGTGATGGCGAAATAAGTTGACCAGCAGTTTGCGCTTAAATGGGTACAGCGCCACGTGAGATTGTCATCATTGGCAATGTTGGAGCCTCGCTGATGAGATTGGTAGATCAGAAAATTCAATGGAGACCCCACAAAAGTCACTATCTGGGGAGAGTCAGCTGGTGAGTCGCTGGTTGACCTCAGGATGTGCTTGTGTTTGAACCCACAACTTATCACAGGAGCTGGCTCGGTCCTGCAACAAGTCATTGCGAATGGCGGACGGACAACACCTCCGCTTTTCCGCGCAGCAATTACCAGCTCTTCATTCCTACCTTCTCAATACGCGTTCAATGACCGAGTTCCCGAGGTTAGCCTTTCCTCAACATATTATTCTATTCTGCCCGGTGCTTACGTTCCCGAATAGCAATTGTTTTCTGAAGTTGTGCAAAGGGCGGGGTAAGTCATGATGATAGTATTGAATCTGTGTTTATCTGGACACAAGGTCTGAACCCTCAATAGGTGTTCCTCAGCTGCTGACACCCTCGCCTGCCTGCGACAAGCTGATGTTAACGTCCTCCAGCAAGCCCACGCCGATATCGGAAATAGCGGTTTCTTTGGGACGTTCATCTTTGTTCCCGTTGTTGACGGCCATTTCATTACCGAACGGCCCACTCAACTTATTCGCCAAGGGAAAGTTAACGGAGTAAGTTGATTCAGCATTGTTCGATTTATTTTGGGTTATTGAGATTTATGTTTTTAGCAAGCTTTTCTTAGTATAACCAATACTTTTGAAGGAGCCCTCTTCGTCAACCTGAGCACCGCCGCCACAGTACAGACACCACCCTATCTGGCCAACTTATTCCCCGATTTCCGTGAATCCGACGTTATTGCTGGTACCGCTGAATATGCAAACCGAGGAGCACCAATTGATCAAGCCGTGGCCATTATGGGAGAATGTGAGGCGATTTTCGTGATTTTTGGACTTGTGCTTACCTAGAAATGACATTAGCTATTTTCATATGCCCAACATACTTCCTACTTCGTGCTTTTGGAGGCAAGGGCTTCAAGGTATGGCCGTCCATGTATTGGAAGAGGAAACCCGGCGCTGACTTCGTGTTGACTTGAAAAGGGCGAGTTCGCTATTCCACCTGGAGGGCACGGTCAGGACGTCGCCTTTTATTTCCCCAGGTAAGCGCTTCCTTCTCATAGGTAGATGAAGCTTAAGACAACCTGGTAGCACGGGTGCTCCATCCTTTAACAACACCATTTTCATCAATAACTTTTCTCAGTCGTTCCTAAACTTTGTTATGTCATTGGATCCCAACGTCAAATGGGACCCTGAAAACACTGTTCCCCGGTGGGCAAGATGGAACGAACAAGGCAAGAATGAGATGTTGTTCAACAAGACAGATGCGGGTGCTCCGGTATTCCATACCATCACTACCTCAGAGGCCCTCTTGGAACGTTGCGAGTGAGTTTGTTTTGAATTCATGTGATATCCAAATCGTCTGATAATGAACACAGCTTTTGGGAGAATGTTAGTGCATTTTCTGTTCAGTAGCGCATGTAGGCCCTATCCGTTACAGAAAATTATGACACTGTCTACCACGAAGACTGGATAATTTTCAAAGACATAAGGAACCTGTTTAATTGACCAATCACTCGTCTCAAACGTATAAACATCCAGAAATCCCTGCAACCAAAGATTGGCTATGAGCACATGTGCATCCCATAAGTACCTGGGAGCGGCTCTGATCTCCTGGAATAGCGTTGGACCTATATCGACCTTCAATATACGAGCTAATACACGGAAGTCTCTCGGTTTTCTCCAGACTCCTGAGTGAGGTAGTGGACCGAGGACCGGTCCATTTTGGTATTCCAAATATTCTATCAATCAATCGAAGACTCAACCAGCGTGGTAATTGCTGGTGCAAGAAGTACCTAACGTACAAAGTGGTTTGAGCACCTGCGGAAGAAAGCAGGTACTGAGAATGGCTGCAGAGAATGATTCATGGGTCGTATAGATAATAACATTGCGGCTCGACGCAGGGATTGTGCTTGTGTGCCCCCCCAGCCACGAGCGGTTGGGGATGTGGTCACCTGATTATTAATTTACCGGGCGGTGTCTAAAAAGCTGACTTCCCAGCCTTTCCCTGCGCATGTCGTCATTGCGAGCTTCGTTACTCACAGCGTGAAGCCAACTCTCTTCGGAGTCCCGGAGCATGGTCTATAAAAATGCGACTCGCACGTCCATCTTTTCCCAACCACTATGAACCTGCTTCGTGGGGTCAGTAAACGTTGGGCCTTGCTCGCTCTCTCGACCAATTTTATTCCTCACGTCCTTGCCGCCGACGTCGACTTGGATGCATGTCCAGGTTACAGCGCAAGTAATGTGAAAGTGGATGGGGGAAGTTTAACTGCGGACCTTGCGTTAGCGGGTCAGGCGTGCAACGTCTTCGGGCAAGATATACAGGCACTTTCCCTTAGTGTGGTTTATGAAACAAGAAAGTCCTGTCCTTGTTATCTCATGACCCAGAAGCTAACGGCCAACGTAGATGAACGTATTCACGTAAAGATAACTGATCCAGCTTCGGCGCGCTACGAGGTCCCCGAATCTGTTTTACCTCGTCCAAACACAACCGCTATAGCCTCCCCAAGTTCAGCTGCCATTCAGTTCAACTTCACAACTTCACCTTTCAGCTTCTCAATTCATAGGACTTCGACAGGCGAAACATTGTTTTCTACAGCCTCGCATCCCGTCATATTCGAGCCACAATTTCTTCGTGTGAAGACGAATTTACCAGACAATGCCAACATTTACGGTTTTGGCGAACATACCAATCCCTTTCATCTGCCAACCGACAATACCACGCTAACTCTATGGTCTCGTGATGCACCCGGCATCCCGGTTGGAACAAATTTGTATGGGAATCACCCAGTCTATTTCGAGCATAGAACCACTGGAACACATGGTGTCTTCTTCTTGAACTCCAATGGCATGGACATCAAACTCTCGAATGTGGGTGGGACAAGCCTGGAATACAATACCATCGGTGGTGTTCTTGACTTCTATTTCTTCGCCGGGAGCGAGACCGATCCGACGGCGGTGGCTAAACAATACTCGGACGTTGTTGGTCATCCAGCAGAAGTGCCATATTGGTCTTTTGGTCTTCATCAGTGTCGCTTTGGATACAAAAGTTCGTTATCTTCATTCTTTACTTGGAGGCACATGATCATAGGGAATTACAGATTTCATCGACGTTGCAAATGTTATTTCGAGATACGCTGCTGCAGATATACCTCTCGAAACCATGTGGACAGACATTGGTGGGTCTACCCTGATTACTATGCACTATTTCTGACACATAGTCCCAGACTATATGGACGGGCGGCGCATTTTCACGGTCGACCCTCAGTACTTCCCTTTGAACAGAATGCGTGACATCGTTGCTCACCTCCACTCCAATAATCAACGCTACAGTAAGCCATGTATAGGGCTCCCTGAAATTACCCTCCTGACGTTGGGACTTGATATAGTTCTCATGACCGACCCCGCTATAGCTTTTGTGCCAGATGATCCTGATTATGGTCCATATCACCGTGGCAAAGATCTCGATGTCTATCTCAAAGCTGAAAATGGAAGTGATCTACTCAGTCTCGTCTGGCCCGGTGCGCCCCGTCATTTCAGGAACCTTGATCATTTTACTGACCTGTTTCGATACGCATAGGAGTGACTGTTTATCCAGGTACTTATATTCCTCATCAACCTTTAACGCCATTCCAACGCGAATTTCAGATTGGTTCAATGAAAAGGTCACGGAGTAAGTAACATAACTCTCCTGCATACATCAAGTATCTGAACATGACTGAGGTTCTGGAATAACGAATTCCAAATGTTTTATAACCCCGACACGGGTATAGACATTGATGGCGCATGGATCGATATGAATGAACCCTCTAACGTGAGTGAAACTCTATTGGTTGGGTATGATGCCTACCTCTCTCAACTTGGCACTCTGGTATAGTTCTGCAATTTGCCCTGCGATGATGTTTTCCAACAAGCTATCGAACTAGATTTTCCTCCAGCCAGAGACACTCCACCTCCTGACCCTAACGCTCCGATCTTTGGGAACAGTTCTCAGTCTCGTCTCAGGGCACGTGACGATATACTCAATCCTCCATATGCTATCAACAACGCAGCGGGCCCGTTGTCCAGCAGGACAGCATTCGTGAGCACTCTCGAGGATTTGAACGAATGTGGTCGCATATTGACTCATCTCCGAGACGAATGCCGTGCATGCCAACGGTCTACAGGAATATAACGTGCACAATCTTTATGGTACAATGATGTCCTCTGCTACGCGGAATGCAATGCTGGCACGCCGTCCTGGAAAGCGAACCCTCATCATTACACGTTCAACATTCCCTGGCGCCGGGGCTCATGTTGGTAAATGGTTAGGAGATAACGTGAGCCTGTGGGACCAATACCGGTTCTCTATCGCTGGCATGCTCAATTTCGCTACCATATTCCAAGTTCCCATGGTCGGAAGTGATATCTGTGGTTTTAGTGCGTTTGCTTCATGTTTTACGAACAAGGGCGAGTCCTCATGTTGGCACTTCCAGCTGGCAACACAACGGAGACACTTTGCGCACGATGGGCCATGCTCGGAGCATTTTATCCCTTCATGCGTAACGTAAGTGACTTAATCAGATATTTCGAGATATGTCCTGACACTCTTGCAAGCACAACGATATTACCTCTATTAGTCAGGAGTTTTACCTCTGGGACACTGTAGCGACAGCAGCTAGGAACGCCATCAATACTCGGTATGTTTGCGCACCCGCGACTTTTTTGTCTTTCTCGGAATAATCTAGGTTTTAGTTTTCGCCTTCTAGATTACTTCTACACAGCTTTCCACCAAGCTCACACTGATGGTTCCCCCGTCCTCAATACCCTCTGGTTTAAATATCCCAAGGATCCCAATACCTTCCCCATCGACCTTCAGTTCTTCTTCGGCGACTCGATCCTCGTTTCTCCTGTCACAGAAGAGAACTCAACGTCTGTTGACATCTACCTCCCCAAAGATACTTTCTATGACTTTGCGACATTGGCTCCTGTCGAAGGCTCCGGATCGACCGTTACTCTCACCGGAATTAACTTCACCACCATCCCCTTGCATATCAAGGGTGGTACCGTTCTTCCTTTGCGGGTGAACTCCGCTGCGAATACGGTGGAACTCAGGAAGCAAGACTTTGAGTTTGTCGTTGCGCCTGGTCAGGATGGAAGCGCGTCTGGCAAGCTGTACATCGATGACGGAGAACTCATCAGTCCACCTCACACGACGTCAGTCAACATGAATTTCCACGGTGGAAAGTTGGACGTGACTGGTTCGTTTGGCTTCGCTACCGGGGTCAAGGTGGCCCGGGTTCGGTTCCTCAATGTCTCAAGTGCACCGAAGCGAGTGCAAGTCAATGGGAAGAATGTGAATAATTCGGACTATGATGCGACAAACAAAGTTTTGGATGTTACCGTAGGTGTTGCGTTTGACAAGAACCTTTCTGTAGAAATTTCCTGAGCCCTGTATATGTGTTTTCTTGTCTGAATTTTGAAAGTTATCTGTGTATTGTATGATGTATGTCACATTTGTATGTGATGCTAAATAGAAAACTGAGAACATGTATATATACCTTAAAACGGCAGGTGTTGTTACTTATAAGCAGTACACCTTGTGCCCAGAAGCCTCCTATCAATGGATTTTTCAGGTCACACATCTAGATTTTGGGTTAAGTCTCTCAACATAATGCAAATATTGTTACATGTCAGATTATTCTAAATGTAATGGGATAAGTCAAGATAAATGTAATGATAATGGTATCAATTAGCCAAAAATACCTAGAAGGCACCACAAGAATAGCTGCTAGGCCTGTCAACACTGGAGAATCATGTTGGGGATTACCTTTGGCTGACAACACTAGTTGTTATGGATGTTATCTTTGAATTTTTCAATATCCTTACAGACACAATTGTAGTTGATGTGGAATAGGAAGACTGGCAATCCCATTACCAACAGAATAAGTTCAACCTGGAGTAAAGCAGACAATATCACCAATGGACAAAGATAGCTTGGGAAAGCTCCCAAGAATGGAGCTCTGTTAAGACTCAAAATACTGGATGTTGGAGCAGACATTGAAGATGGAGTGGAAAGGTGTAAAGCTGGGCTTTATATTTTTAACTTAATTTTAGGATTCTTCACACACAAGATAAATTTGAGTCAGTATATTGGGGAAGTTATTGTGTATAAAAAAAAAGATTAGTTGCTTAACAAGCAACTGATATAAAACTATATATGATGTAGTAGTTACATCAATTATGATTGATGGCTGTGATGGCCATACAGAACATGAGAAAGTAAAACATAAGGCCTATGATTGTAAACCTTGGGTATATGTTAGAAGTAAATGTCTGTATAAGGAGGATAACTCCTTACACATCCCCCCATTAGACTATTAATATGGTCTAGACAAGAACTGTTGACACAGTAACATGTGACATGCTCTTCATCACATGACTTGTGATCTTATCACACAATGACAATAAATCCTTGTCAAACCAATGCTGTGCGATAACCACATGGACATCAATTATGCTTCCATTTCTATTTTTATATCAATAGAGTAGGAATGCATTGTTCTCACACCTTGTCTGCATGTTGAGCAATGTGGTATTTTACTTAGGGTAGATGCTTAGTCATTGGACTATTCATATGGTATATAAGGACTTTGTCCACTATGCATAATATTAACTTTCTTTTTTCTTACTACATCATGCATACAACTCACTCTTCAAGCTCTCAAGCTTTACCCAACAACTTCACTCTGTAAGTGCATGCATTTTACCTCATAGTACACTGCTACACAATGTTCTGCTGTTAACAGGTTATGGGCCCTGGATAGTCTGTACAACGAGTGAACAGCTCTATGCAATGGCGCTTCCTAGCATATCTGCATAAGCTAATCCGCTTGACAAGGGCAGTCCGTATGACCTTGTTAGGCAGAGTAAACCATGTTCCATGGCCAACTCCGTTATCCTGACATTGTGCAGCCCACATACAACTCTATGGTGACCATAGCTTGTTGATGCGTTCATTTGCTGTCTTCAGAAGCTTATGCAATCTTTTCCAGATATTTCTACAATGGCACAAGCACTCGTTGCTACTCTGCCCGTCCTCCAAGGAGCCATTGACTACAATGAGTGGCAGTATGAGGTTGGAATGGTCTTGGACCAGTACATGATGCTGTTGTGCAATGGGATGATTACAACCCTGGGTGCATGTATGAGGGGTATCTACACCCTTCCTGTGGCAACAACTCAACCACCAACAATGGAGAAAAACATGGATATCACGAACTGGCATATGGTGAATTGCGCCACACTCGCAATTATTTCCAACAAGCTGTCCCACAATCTCCACAGGCACAGGCACACCACTGCCCATGTGCTATGGCAGGACCTGAACACTCAGTTTGGGACCGCTGGCATTCTGGAGGTAATAGTTGTGGTTGATGTGATTCAAGAGTTTGCCTTCTCAGGTGAGGTTGATCCCACTCAGGAAATTGCCACATGGAACAATCACATCCACGCCCTCCAAGCTCAAGGGCTCACCATCTCTGAGCCTCTTCAGGCTATTATGCTTATTCAGTGCATTCCCAACAAATGGGAATACCATTGCACCTCCCTCCAGACACAATATCAAAATACATTCTCCGCCCTTACCATCAACATTGTCTCTAACACACTTTGCACTGCATTCCACACATCCTTGTCTTCTGCCTCCGCTGCTTGCTTCTCTGGGGTCCACACAGGTGGGAAGAATCCCAACTGGAAGAACCAAAAGGGGAAAGGTCCCCAGAACCAGAACCAGAACCAGTCCCGGCCACAAGGCCAGTGTCCTCCGCAGGGACAGGGTCAGGGTCAGAGTTTGGGACCTGGACCAAAGAACCCCCAGCCAAACCAGCTGTCTTCCAATCAGGAGGAAGAGAAGAAGAAGTCTTGTTGTGGTGGCAAGAAGAAGAAGGCCGCGATTGCCGCGGCCCAGCAGGCTTCTGCCTCCGGGTCTTTGGACCTGTTCATCCAACCACCTGGCTCCGGACTCGCAATTGCCAACCAGGCAACTCACAACCCTCTGCCTGGTCCTTCCACATTCACATCTGGTTTTGCCCTTGCCTGCTCAGCCGAGCATTCCACTTCTCTCACTGCCCACATGTTGCTCACTTGTATGAGTGAGACAGAATCTCTTTTGGTCCCCCAGGACCTTGCTATGACGGCGACTGACATTGCATGGGAAACCCCCATGCAATCTAAGAGATTTGCCACTGCTCTGCAGCGTGCGCAGCATTGTGCCCAAATTGGGTACAAGAAGAGGTTGTCAGAGAAGTTCCCCCGTGCTTCCTCCGTGGAGTGGGAACAGAGTGGATTTAAAGATCCCTTCTGGCAGAGGACCACCCCGTGTCCACCCTCTCCCTTGATCTTCTCCTCCGTCAATAACATGGAGGTAGATGACAATGCCGTCTCTCTTGGGACGCCTTATGGAAGCAACTCCTATTCATATGTACCTTCCTTTTCACATTGTTTCCTCACTCACAATTGTTCCCAGACTTCCCCCATTCCCACGCAAGCCTGCAAGGATGTGATGAGTGAGGTTGAGGGCTGGTGTAATTTCAAAAACAATTATGATACTTTGTTGTCTGCTATTGATTGTGCTGGGGCTAGCTCCCCATTAAATAAATTTTCTGCACTTGTATTGAGTGTGACTGAGGAAAACTCAAAACCATCTGCAAGATGTGAAGAGAGCGATTGCATAGACTGCAACACCTTAATAACTTATGCACAGGGACCACCTGCTGTATGGATGCTGCACTCAGGTGCTTCAATGCATTTTATGCCCCACATGAGTGATTTCGTCCAGTTTAAAGAAGGGAACTTCGGAACAGTCAGCACCATGGGAAATTCTGTGCCTCTTCCTATTAAAGGTTGAGGGACTGTGATCATACAGCACCACTTGCACCTTAAACCAAAAATAACCTGCTTGTGGCCCATTTATTATGCACCAGGATTTCAGAATAGACTTTTTTTGATCAGCACCTTCCTTAAGGTGGGTCTTCAATCAGAAGCTAATTTAGATGGAACTAAACTTGTTACACCACGAGGCAATTCATGGATGTTCACTAAACCGGCAAAACACAATGTATCCTTGCATCACGTCCACTCACACATTTTCTTTAATCATGCGGTGGGTGAATCTGTGACATTAGAAGCCTCATCATTTGATCTATGGCATTGTTGCCTTGGGCATCCTTCTGATCAAGTCCTTCAGAAGGCCCAAGAGAATTCATTTGGCATACCACCTATTGATATCATGATGAAACATCTATGCAAAGGTTGTGCCCTTGGTAAAATGCACCAGAAGCGCTTTCCACTTCAGGAGCCTAAGGTGCACAAATACCTGGAGGTTGTACATACTGACCTCATGGAATTCCCAACGACTTCCTACCACAAATTTAAGTGGGTTGTCACATTTCTCAACAAGTACTCTGCCTGTGCTGTTATGGTTCAGCAGGCTTCTAGACCTAAGTTAGGAGGCGCCTAGCTAATTAAGGACCAAGATCCTTAACCAGCCTGCTAATAGGTGAATTGGCAAAGTGACAATACCAAAGTATAGCCAGCAACCAATAGCATTGAAGCGTTGCAGCTATGGGTCTTTAATTTCAGAGGATTAGAAGTTAAAGTCGACCAATCTTGGATTAGATGGGTAACAGTTAAGTTACAACAGAAGAGAATCAAAAACTTGAAGTTTTTGATCCTGTAGTCTACGCCTATTTATGCAAGTCCAAGGTCGTTGTGTACTACTGTATCTACAAGTCATAAATGTCTGTCCGAGTCATCAATCGAGAGAGAGAGAAACTACTAGTACACTACAGAGCATCCAATGAGTCAGTCTGTATCTAGATCGTAGTCCATGATCTACTATAATGTTCTATCTACTCCGAGTCATCATTCTCTGAGACAGTAAAACATTTGGACAAGGTGGAGAAGCCTGTGGAGGACTCCTGAGGTGTAGGCGCTGTGGACAAGGACAAGGAAACCAAGGAAGATGAGGATGAGGACAAGAGATTGTATGGGACAATCTCTGAGGACATCTCCTGGTAATAGGAGGCAATAGCACGGAGTGGTACATCTTCTGAGGAGTCAGAAAAAGCATCGGACACATTGTCGAATAGCCAAGGCTGCAACAGATAGTGATGCCCGTATTCTCCTGACTCGATGAGTGCAGCAAGAACTCCAGGAAGTTCCTGCTTGTCATAGAACATGTAAGAATGTCTGTTATGGTTCACCTAGAGGGCACCGCGAGGATGGCTGCTAGGCTAGTCAACACTGAAGGATCACTTCAACGATCACCTTCGGCTGACAACACTGGGTTGTCCTGGAGTACTGAACAGAGACTAATATCTCCTGCTGTTGACAGACAGGAGAACGCTAAGTTCACTCGAGGGAATGCAACAATAGAGTTGTATTCAAGAGAGAGAGAGGTAGGACAAGCATAGAAAGGAGGGAAGTAAACAAGAGGTTGAAGCTGAGGCTTCAACTACAGAAGGGTCCATTATTTATACATTTCGAGATACTTCTGCTTTTACTATTTCGTCCATTGCTCACTAAGATGAAACGCTACTGACGGGATCGGAAGGGACGTCGGAATGAGATGGCGTTCCGGGAATGGAAGCTCGCTGTGAAATGGAAGACGACGGATCTACGGAATCCGTACTATTGGAGTTCTCTTGATCCGAAGGCGATGACGTTGTGGAGAAGTGGCTGATAGAGAGATCAACAGGGGAGTCGGTCCGGCGAAAGTCGTAGGGTCGGCCCATCAGGTACGGGTGGGTGAAGGACGTATCTCCGACGATCTGCCTCCATCCGTAGTTGTCGGCTCTGGTGAGTGCGGGCCAAGCGATTGTGGTCTCGTAGAGTCCGTGCCGATAGATATGGATAAAGGGGGAGTTATCCCATACTTGGCGGAGGTGGTGGTTGAGGTACTGGGACTCGTACCGAGGGGGCGGAGGGGTTCCATGTGGAGAGGTAGATCGGCCTGGTACTTCTTTCTAGTCCGGAATGTCGAGAAGTTCGAGGCGCCACTTGTATAACCAATGCAGGGGGTTCGTCGTCGAGACCATAACAATGTCGCCAGGTTGTACAATTATCCGTGACCGGATAGGGGCGCCATTCATTCACAATGGCTGCCATCCAGCACATTGGATACGTGCTAAGGACTTCGCCATCTCCAATTATGTGTTGGTAGGGAGCTGCATGCATAGCTCGTTGTAGAACTGCATTAAGCTCATCACAATCATAGACAGGGGGGAGAGGCGTGAGCCTGTAATCAGAGGTGTGCCCAGAGATGACTCTGAGAAGGTTCTGGCCCTCAGGAACTAGGACATGAGTCCCTGGGTCCATAACATGTGCCATCATTGTTCTTTTATGCTCAAAAGCGGAAACACTGACTGCTTTCAAGCAGTTCATGGAAATGATAAAAGCGGAACAGGCTGGGTATAGGATTCAACATCTTCACTCTGATAACGGAGGGAAGTTCACGTCAAAAGCATTTGAGGAATTCCTATTGCTAAATGGTATCAAACACACAATGTCTGCACCCCACGTGCATCAACAGAACGGTCAAGTGGAGCACTTTAATCAGATGCTCTGAGAGAAGGCCAAGACCATGTGTCTATTTGCAAACCTTGCTCCATCGTACTGGGAGTTTGCGGTCTGAACCACTGCCTTCTTGTACAACTGTACTCCCATTCAATGTTTTAAGTGGAAGACCCCATATAAAGTCTATACTGGCATAAAGCCAGATATGCAACAAATGAAAATATTTGGCTGTGGAGCCTATGTATTTATTTCCCCTGAGATGCACAAGAATAAACAAAGTCTGCACTCGGAGCCAATGATCTTCATTGGATATGATGGTGATGGTGTCAACTACATCTTTATCCACCTCCATCAAGGGAACACAATCTTTAGATCACCCACAGCTATTTTTGATGAGAGTTGGTATCCTTGTAAACCAATAGATCCAACTAGACATAACAAGGCAATAGAGAGAGGATCAATTCCTCCACCTGATTCTCCTGCCCCTGGCAGTGGCAATGCTCCACCACCCCCTCCCTCAAACTTTGGTCCAGGAGCTCCTCCAGCTCTACCTTTGCCACCTTTGGGATCGAGTGCTTCACCTGCACCTTTCCAGGGACAACCACCACATGGCCACCATGTCACTGTGCATATCTCTTCTACTTCTTGAAGTGCTTCTCCAGCACCAAAAGAAGAACCAAGAAGCTCAACACTGTTGGACTACGCCCCTGTTCCTGATTCAACCTCTCAACCTGAGGTCGGGCCACCAAATTGGCCTGCTTTTCTAGCAATGTCAGAACAGGAAAGACAACTCTTCACACAGGGGAGGACTCCTTCACTGGAGCCTGTGTGCCAATCCATGCACCCAAAGCAAGTACTGCTTTGCTCCAATAATGTCTATGGTGAAAGGGCTCACCCAGTCAAAACTCTATACGGATATGATTGTGGAGAGTAGGTTCCTCTGCAAAAATGAGCTGTATGGTTGTGCGCTAACTACTGGTGTGATAATCAACCTCCCGCACAAAATATGCCTGACAAAGAGGCAGGTGCACATCTGTGTCAAATGCGCTACAATTTCAATGAGCGCAAAACAATGGGAAATCCCATATTTGACACATGGCAGACTGATGAACCAGCGGATCAAATGGACAAAGATCCAATAGCTCAACTTGCGAAAGAAGGGGGAGTAAAATTTATCAACTATTTAATTGCACAGGCAAATTCCGCCAAGGTTAAAAATAACATTCCAAAGCAACATTGGGATTTAGTGAAATTAACTGCTGAAGAATGTGCTAAATGGGATGGCGCTGAAAATGATGAAATGAAAGCACTTAAGGATCAACAAGTATATGAATTAGTCAATCTCCCAAAGGGAAGGAGAGCAATCAAAAATTGCTGGGTTTATACTGCCAAGTCCAATGGTAGATACAGGGCTAGGCTAGTGGCGAAAGGATTCTCGCAAATCAAGGGCGTTGATTTTGACAAACTATTCTCACCAGTTGTCCGATACAAGTCCATGCACATTCTACTCGCGTTAGTGGCTCTAGAAGATTGGAATATAGAAGGTCTAGATGTGAAGACCACCTATCTATATGGACACCTTGAGGAAGAGATATTTATGGAGCAGCCAGAAGGACACGTCATTCCTGGCCAAGAGAAAAAGGTGTGGAGGTTGTGTTGTGCATTATACAGCCTTAAGCAAGCCAGCTTATCCTGGTGGCGCAAAGTATCCACATCAATGATAACCCTAGGATTTAAGCAATGCAAATCTGATGCTGGTGTATATATTTATGTTGATCCAAAGACTGGAAAGCTTGTCATTGCCATAGTCTACATTGATGATGTGCTGTTT
>QFDT01000084.1:0-12472 GCA_003315915.1 Macrolepiota dolichaula | reverse complement strand
CCGAATCCGGACCGCTCGAAACCCTCACCACGGACCAAATTCGACACTGGATTTGGAGGCGCCTTGTCGTTGAGGAAATATGGACTAAACCCAGAGCCCAGTCGCGTACGAGAGAATTACCATTGACGGGGTTTGATGCCTGGTCATTGATGTTTGTGCCTGGAGGACGGTGGTTGGTGACGGGACACGAACTCGGCTCGCTTTACTGCTATGATCTTGATAGCAAAGAACCTACTCCCATCGTTCTCGTTGACTACCAGCGTCATGATCCAATTCCAGGGGCGCATCAGTATGTGACATACCTTGACATATATGTTGAAGAAGAATCCCCCACTATGCAGTTTATCATCGCCTTTACCGGCTCTAGTAAGCTCTAGGGTCATTTGTTATGTTCCACCTGACATAACCCTGTTATAGGTTTAGACGATGAAATGTTTGAGTGGATCCATATCTGGCGCGTCGAGCTAGATTCAGATGGTATTCCTCGGGCGACGAGGTTGACATCGGTCCCGTGCATCGATATCACGATAAAAGGTCTCTCTCTGACTCCCGATATTATCGCACACGTAGCTTCACAATATGGTAGGGCCTGGGTCGAACTTCGATGGTGGAAAGAATGCTCCTCCACACAGGTGTTGAGGTCGGCAATTCCAGTGGCGCGTGGGAGAGTGAGTGAGACAATATTCCTTATGGAATGTAGCTGATGGTTGGTGCACAGGGTTTTATCCGCCTCATTGGCAATGATCGACTACTTCACATCAATTACACTGGAATTCGCATCTACGATTTCCCCGAACCTCAATACGTTGATTACGACGAAATCAATGTCCCATATCCCGAGTCTCCACCACGTCAAGCAAAATGGTCGTACCCTCTGAATGAATGTCATACAATGGGATTCTCTCGGCTCTTTTACAATGGCAACAACTATTATCAGGCTTTGAGTACCTACTACGGCGTTTTTGGAGTCGTTATACCTGCGGATGGGCAAAACAATCCGTTTGTTGTCAAGCTCTCCGATCTCTCCGGTCGCCCAACCATTTATGGCCTTGGACTTCGCAAAGGATACGGAGCATCTCGAAGACAAATGATTACGCGTTTTGGTTACTCCTGGGATTCCTCGCAAGCAGAAGAGAGTTATTGTAATTATGGGGAGGATCTCTTTCAGATTCCAGGTGAAGAGCACAAGTCTCTAGCATTTGACGAAGAAACTGGTCGATTCGCTTATTGGAAGCATGATAAATCTGTCTCTATCATAGAATTCTCTTTCTAGATAATTGATGTATTGTGTTCGTCTTTTCTTAAATCAGATGTCAGTTGGATTAGGATCGTACGCGTGTTGTTTGTGAGTTTGACGTTCCTTGAGCGGCTGCCTTTGTTGGCATCAAGTTCTCGAGGACCCCGGAAGGGTAAAAAACTCGCGTAGACTGATATAGTCCCACCTTGTTGGAGGTGACGTTTGTTGTCCTGAACTGGTGATCCGGAATACGAAGGAAAGAAAAACAAACGCCACACTAGTTGAATAAACAAATGAACCGCATGATACATGACGCACATACACGGTAGTGGAAAATCAAGTTGTGGCGCGGTCGCGTAATAATTGTGTTGTATACCCAACAAACCGTTTCAACTTGTCCAGAAGTGGAGCTTAGCGATAGCTCAATAGATACCAGACAGATTTTTTGCTGCATATCAATCCACATTGACATCCCATTAGTATTCGCTCACACTCATCATGCCTCCCACACAACATCCGGAGAATCAACCGATATTCTCCACTGGTCCTGGGCCTCTGGGCGGTGCGTTCACTTACCCCCACAATCTCGTGATCGTAGCCCCGTGGCGGACTCCGAGGGACGGCCCTCACGGGTTGCTCTCTCTAAACCAAAGCGCTCACGGGAAGACGACGGTGGGGTAGGTCAATCTCAGAGTCAACCAACCAAGAAACGATGCGACGATCCAACAAAGCTCAGTGCCGGCAAGATCGAAGTAAACCATATGGAAATCATTTCGACAAAGGTTGACCAACTGTATCAACTTGCGAGGGAAATCGAAGCGATTGTTCTCGGCCCACAAGATAGTGATATCACAGCAGCTAATCCAGGCCTGGGGGCATTCCAATTCCAAGCCGAACTCACCATAACGGGACTCGAGAATAAACAGGAGGAGGATATTGGTAAGGGGCTATGTAAATATTCTGGGGAAATCACCTGAGTAGTCATTGGTAGGTCTTGCAACGCAGTTTGCTAAAATCTTGCGGTTGAAAGGTGGAACAGTTATGCCAGCGATAGCCACCGTCCTTGAGACCCCGGATGCGGGCTCGGGCAAAGAGCAGGACTCGGAGAAGAACAAAGTAGAAGAGGTGGACGAGGTGGAGGAGATGGATGAAGACCCATTCTCGTTTAGGACTATCACAAACACGGTCGGGAGGGTCAAGGGAGTGGTTGATACACTCAAAGCGAAACGTGGCTCCAACGGTCAAAATAAAGTTGATGTAAGTTTTGACATTCCACCATAGCGATTTTTTCCTGATCATGGCACGTGGCTGGTAGATCATATGTTTCTCGTCGGTCAGCCAGAAGGACTACGAGTCGCTTGGAATAACTGTTCTAGAGAATAAGGTCAAACTAACATCAAATCTACCGCAGCTGAGGACCGAGTTCAGGATGACCGAAACAGCTGTATCGGAAGAAATTCTAGCTTTCCTCAGCAAATTGGCGTTGAAGTTCAAATACCATTGGTACGTTTCCATGTACAAACACTCTCTCCAATCTCCCTTTTCCATGAATATAACACTAACACACTTCCAGAGTAAAATGAGCAGCCGCGGTATCATTGATGTATTCTATGACTGCCTTGTATCTGGTCTCGTCCTCAGCAAAATACCCAGCGTGGGCGATGTGAGTGTCATTATTCACGAACAATGCGATAGCATTGACAAGCCATTCGGATGGTACCTCTGTCATCATAAGAAATAACCAGCTTAAACCGCCGTGTTCCCAGAGTTTGCGATCCTCACCCGCCTAAGCAAGTCAAAGGTAAATAGCTCCTTCACATTCCTTTGACCTCCAACAATTGACTGTTGATCGACGAAACACAGACAGCAAAAGACACATTTGATAAGCCTATAACAAACAACGGTCATACGGTCTATCTGAATGGATCCACTGATTACTTTTCTATGCTCCTGCAAAATTCCAGTGAAGTGGGGGAGGTACTCTTGTCTGGCTGGACCCAAAGCAACACTCGTGCTGCATCAAAGAGATGGAACAAAAAACTCATTCAACTGGCGGAACAGGCGAGTGTGCGATTGGCTATGCTTGAAGCAAAGTGGCCAGGTGCTAACCTAGATAAGCATGTGCCCCAAACAGTTGCGGAAACATTGGGTCTGTGAGTATTGGTTTGCTACCAATCTGCAGCACAACACTCACGTATCGCTCATTTCAGTCACCTTCGAACAAGCCGCAGATTTATACCATTCTGTTTGACAAATGGTTATGATTGGACCTTCGGTGTTTTATCAGTCAATCAATTCAATCGTACTGCGGTGACAGTACCCAATAGTGTCAACGCCCACTTTTGGATGGTGCCATCAAAGACAATCCAGCTAATATCATGTTTGCCCTTTCTGCCTTGCATTTCTGGGTGAGTTCGTGTGGACAATCTATCACAGTAAATGGACTATTCATCAACCATACAGTGCACGGAAGATGAGCGAAGTGTGTGGAACTTAGGGTGACCGCCACATTTGAGGGTCAAAGTTCCAGAAGTTTGAAATGGCAGTTGTGGCCGGCGTGGGGGTAACTGAATAGTAACCAGCAGTTTCTCGTCCATGTATTTCGTACCAGAATGTGTTTGTGGCTTGATAATGTATAATAATTATATTTACATTTACTTATTCAATCAGAGAGGCCACGCTGGATGCTCAGTCTCAAGGTATCAGAGGGGTCCGCGTCCAATTTTCAAGAGCTGGCCGTGTTGGTGTGACCATCCGTGCATAAATACAAGACTTCTCTGAGAGGACTATCTTTGGGGCAATTTCTATGTTCGACGGCTCTACGCATATCCATTGTGATCACGAAGGGAAATTTTAGAGGGGGAACGTATTGTGGGGATAGAGAACGGGCTACGGACAGGCTATAGATTAGATTATTATATATTTATTATTCGGACTCAACGTTACGTAGACTGGACATTATACCTTATTACTACAATACCATCATCGCACTACTCTACACCGCAGACTCTACATACCCAACTTACCCGCACGACAGTATGCCATGAGTCTAGTGTTTACCGGTACATTAACGTCATGGAACAAAATATCAAAAATTCAGACGTCAATCTCAACCCCTCCTGTAAATCAGCGCACTTCTCTCAACCCCACAGAGGAGCATACAACTGACCCACCTCGCATACTCAACCATACGCGGGGTAGCGACGCAGAATCAAGTATATATATATATATATATATATATAGAAACATATTCGTCTGACCGGTCGCGGTCAATCATTAAGCGTTTGACAACTTGGGTGACCTCGAGCCCTTATCCCAACAAGAGACCTTTTGAGCAGAGCCCGAGCAACAAGTCAAACATTCCTGGGGAATTTGTACCAAAGAAGCAATAATAATTTCATACTTATTTCTGACACGAAGAATGGCAATATAAAGGTCGATTACGGCGATTCACCAACCCCTGCTACCGAGAATATATCATCCAATTCGAGACACATCACCTTGGCAGATCTCCTGCTACACGTCCCTCAAGACCACCCCCATTTTTTCCCATAGAGATCCAAGCTCGGCGAGGTTGGATTCAAATTTGGGACGTCGAGTTCAACATTGACCATACGCGCTAGAACCCCCACTACGTCCCTCGCAAGTTGATACAGTTGGTCAACCTTTGTCGAAATGATTTCCATATGTTTTGCTTAGATCTTGCCGGCGCTGAGCTTTGTTGGATTGTCGCGTCGTTTCTTAGTTGGTTGGCTCTGAGATTGACCTACCCCACCGTCGTCTTCCCGTGAGCGCTTTGGTTTAGAGAGAACAACCCGTGAGGGCCGTCCCTCGGAGTCCGCCACGGGGCTACGATCACGAGATTGTGGGGGTAAGTGAACGCACCGCCCAGAGGCCCAGGACCAGTCGAGGATGTCGGTTGATTCTCCGGATGTTGTGTGGGAGGCATGATGAGTGTGAGCGAATACTAATGGGATGTCAATGTGGACTGATATGCAGCAGAAAAATTTGTCTGGTATTTATTGAGCTATCGCTAAGCGCCACCTCTAGACAAATTGTTGGTTATACAATACAATTATGATGCGAACACGCCACAACTTTATTTTCTAATATATCATACGGTTCATGTTGTTGTTGTTGGAATTATTCGCTACACTGTGCTCATTCTGTTTGTTCAGCGAGTGTGGCATTTGTCTCCCTTTCTTTCACGTTACGGACTAGCTAAACGCGTATCTAATCGCTGTGCCAGGACAATAAACGCCACCCTCAGACAAGGTAGGGACTCTGACTCTGATCTTCTAAGTTCTTCCGGAACTTAGCGCAGCAATATCGAACCCACAAACAACACGTTCACATCCTTGATCCAACCAATATCTGACTTTATAAAAGACGCGTCCAATGCATTAATTATCTAGAAAGGAAAAATCTACAAGAGAGACAGATCCATCACACTTCCAATAAGCCAATCGACCAGTTTCTTCGTCAAAGGTTAGAGAATCATGCTTCCTATCGGGAATCATAAGACGTTCCTCCCCATAATTACAATAAGTCCCTTCCGTTCGCGAAGCGTCCCAGGAGTAACCAAGTCGGGTAACTATTTTCTTTTGAGATGATGATCCATATCCTTTGCGAAGCCCAAGGCCATAAATGGTTGGTCGACCGGAGAGGTCAGAGAGCTTGACAACAAACGGAACATTTTCCTCATCCGCCGGTATAACAATTCCAAATATGCCGTAGAGGGTACTTACAACCTGATAGTAGTTGCTACCGTTGTAATAGAGTCGAGAGAATCCCATTGTGCGGCGTTCTTCCAAAGAGTATGACCATTTTGCCTGACGTGGTGGAGAAACTGGATACGGAACGCCGATCTCATCATAATCAACGTATTGGGGCTTGGGAAAGTCGTAGATATGGATCCCGGTGTCATTGATATGGAGTAGACGATCATTGCCAATGAGGCGGATGAAGCCCTGTACGCATTCGTCAGCTGCATTTCAGAAAGAATTATTGTCTCACGCACGCTCCGAGGTACCACTGGTATTACCGACCTCAACACCTGTGTGGAGGAGCATTCTTTCCACCAATGAAGTTCGACCCAGGTCCTACCAGATTCCCAAATTACGTGGGCAATAATATTGGGAGTCACGGAGAGACCTTTTATTGTGATATCGATGCACGGGACTGATGTCAACCTCGTTGCCCGAGGAATACCATCTGAATCTAGCTTGACGCGCCAGACATGAATCCATACAAACATTTCACGGTCTAAACCTACAACAGGGTTATATCAGGTAGGGCATGACGAATAAATTTTGGAGCTTACTAGAGCCAGTAAAGGCAACGATAAACTGCATAGTGGGGAATTCTGTTTCGACATATATATCAAGGCATGTCGCACGCTGATGGGCTCCCGGAGTTGGATCACGGCGGTGGTACTCAACGAGAGCGATGGGGGTGGGTTCTTTGCCATCAAGATCATAGCAGAAAAGCGAGCCGAGTTCGTGTCCCGTCACCAACCACCGTCCTCCGGGTACAAACATGAGTGACCAGGTACGGAGCCCCTTCGACGGTAAGGGTAAGTCCCTTGTGCGCAACTGGGCTCTGGGTTTAGTCCATATCTCCTCAACAATAAGACGTTTCCAGGTCCAGTGCCGAATTTGGTCCGTGGTGAGGATTTCGAGCGGCCCAGATTCGGGTCTGACAAGGTTCCAATGTCTTATAGAGTAATCTCTTGCAAGGCTGAGCCAGACGATTCGGGCGTTGGTGGCTTCGCGCACCGTCCTGCTTACCTGTGGAATGTTAGCGGGGATAGGGCGTGGAGTTGGAGATGAGCTTGCTTGACGCAGGGAAAGAATGTCCCTAAAGCAGAGATATGACGCGATCTCTGACAGGACTTCAAGGGGAAGGTCTTGAACACAACCTTTGAGCCCAAAAACCTGTGAAATTTCTGTACCACAATATATCATAATCGGAATCATACTCCAGATAGGGTTCTTACCAGTATACGCGCAGATGTTAGGAGTTATCCATGGAGCGACAGTGCCTCTTGACATGGTTGAAAAGGTTGAAAGTGGGATTGTGATATTATGTGACAGTCACGCCTATAACGAGAAAGAGTGTGGCGAAATACACAAAGGTCTTGGACTTTGCAAAGGATATGGATCATCTCGAGAGCGTATGATTACGCGATTTGGTTACTCCTGGGATGCCTCGCAAACAGAAGAGACCTATTGTAATTCTGGGGAGGAACATTTTGAGCTTCCAGGTGAAGCGTATGAGTTGAAGAAACAGGTCTATTCGCTTATTGGAAACAGGATAGATCGATCTCTCTTGTAGACTTTCCTTTCTAGATAATTCATTCCTGCATTGTGCTTGTCTTTTACGATATCAGATGTCAGTTGAAACAAGATTGTCAGTGTATTGTTTGCGAGCTTGATATTTCTTTAGCTGGCACCAAGTTCAAAGCAGTTTGCTGAGATTTTTCGGTTGAAAGATGGAACAATTATACCAGCGATGGCAGACGTCCTCAACACCTGGATGTGGGCTCGGGAAAAGAACAAGAATAAGGTGGGAGAGGTGGAGGAGATGGATGAAGACTCATATTTGTTTAGGACTATCACAAACCACGATCGGGAGGGTCAATGGAGTGGTTGATACACTCAGCACGAAACGTGGCCCCAATACTCAAAATAAAGTTGGGATAAGCTTTCACATTCTGCCATGACAATTTTTCCCCAGATTGTGGCACTTGGCTTGTAGATCATATGTTTCTCGTCGGTCAGCTATAACAAGAAATAAAGGTGTGTATTCGATACAATGGTAGGCAGAACGACACGCTGAAACCAACAAGACAAACGTTGGTTTCAGGCCTACGCTAAGTTTTCTTTTTAACTGTCCGCCGTCTCCCGCCTATGTATTCACCTGTTTGGGCATAGCATGGAGGACTCCCGCTCCCTCAAACCTCAATTCGACGAGCTAGAAGGACTCTGAGTCGCTTGGGATAAATGTTAAATATCCGAAGAAATATTGTGTTCATCTTCTCTTTAAATCAGATGTCGGTTGGGTCAGGATTTCAAACGTGTTGTTTGTGATATTTGATATTCCTTCACCGACCTTGACCACAATACCATCGTCAATACAACTGACCCGACTCGTGTTCCCGGTCCTTTCAGCACACTAGACATATATACACGAATACCGGTGCATAAGCGGACATAGATAAGGACACAGTTCGCCTGACCGGTCGCGGTCATACATGATAACACCATGCGTAGTTCTGTTATGAAGAATAGAACTACAAAGGTCGATTACGGTTATTCCCGACCAACCCCCGCTACCAAGCACGTATCGTCCAATTCGTCTGGGAGACGTCACCTTGGCAGATCTCCTGCTATACATCTCTCAAGACCATCGACATTTTTTCCTATGGAGATCCAAGCTAGCCGAGCCTCGACCCACATTTGGGACGTCAAATTCGACGTTGACCATACGCTAGAACCGCTACGAAGACTCTTGCACCACAGACTCGAAATCCCACGTCTTGACAGACGAATCCTTCACAACAGGCTGTAACTCCCGACGCGACCTAATCCGAACATTTTGATCATCATCATCATCACCATCATCATCATCATCATCACTTTCATCCGACTCCTGATACAGGCCTTCATAGTGCCTCGAACCAGAAGCTGAAAGTAGAACAGGTTGGTAAGGATGAAATGTGACCGAACCAACAGAATCTATCATTGAGAGCGAGTCAGCGCGTTCATTCATTTTCTTTTAGCACAAGTCAAAAATGAGCTTACCCGAATGAGCATTAAACACAGAATCCGGATGTTTGATTACGACCTCCGAACTATCTCCACCACCAGTCGCGTCCGCCGCCGCCGTTCCGCTCAAATCAAAAACCGAAATTGACCCTTGCTGTAAAAAAAAAGAAATACGGACACACAAGGTGAGAAAAAGAGAAACAAAGACACTTGGGCAAATCACGCACCTGATCTCCGACTACGAGCCTCTGCCCAGCCGCATCAACATCAAACATCATCTTCTGATTCGTCGTCGGTTTACTGGGCACAACATATCTCGCAAACGGCGCCCCAACATCCGCACGCAAGTCCCACGCAAGCACGGCTCCTCGTCTACGATACGCAGCGTAGAGTATATGAGGATTCGTCGGGTTAAAACGTACTTGGGTAACCCCAGCACGATCTCCGCCATTTACGAACATGAGCGGTGCGCCGTCGGATTGAGATTCGGAGTAAAGGGCGAGGTTGGAGAGTGTGGGGTTGAGTGTGCCTGCTGCGTAGAATGCGTCAGAGGTTGTGCTATAGTCTGGGGAGAAGGCTAGAGCTGAGATGATTCCTAGATGTGTTATGGTGAGTGGTGTACTGTGGAGAGAGGGAGGTGTGCGGTACCTTTGAGCCCGTCTTTGCTCTTTCGAGATGGTGTTGTGGGGATTCGAGTTCCTTCTCCGGGTCTGGCGACATCGAATGCCTCGATGGCATCTTCATATCCGCAGTAGATCCTGTTTTTTTCTGTTAGTTAGTCTCATGTAGAGAGGGAAGATACAGCTCACTTGCTGGCATTGAGGTTGAAAGCCATGGAATGCGGAGCGATGAATCGTTCCCGATGATCGACGATCTTGTACGACGCCCGAAGCTGTCAACACAAAAGTCAACTTGAACACTCTAACGCCAAAGGAGAACGCGCCATACCCGTCCATCAGACGCATCCAACAGTTTCACAGGACATTCACGAACAGAAGCGAGAAAACAAAACGACGCAGGATCGTTAGGCGACGCGGTTGGATACCACGTAAAATCAAGAATCGGTGATGGATGTCGGAGGACAAGGTCAGGTTTTGCTGGAATAAAGTGACGTCAATTTAATGTGGGGCGTTTAGAGCGGATATTGTATGACTTGGATTTGGGTTGGACGCTTGAGGTCTAGTTTGGTGTAAGCTGATGTGGTTGCGAGGGGTCGAGGAGCTGGATCTACTACGGGCTGAATAGTTGAAAGGTTCTATCTTCGCACTGTGTCATGAATACAGAACCATCTGGAGTCCTATAGCTTCTGAGCTAGCGATCGCGCGTGCACGACGTGGTGCGAGATATACCATTTCGCACTACGAGCAAAGTTGTTGTTGTGGTCAGCTTCGTCCTTGATAGTGTATGACTGCCTGAGCTTGGGTTGTGCAGATAGATTGTATACGGGAGGAGACCAAGTATAGGCCATGATGATGGTGGAGAAGAGAAAAGGAAGGAAGAGATTCCATATTTGAAATTGAGTTCTAGGACCAAATCAATCTATCATATGTTCTGGCGGACAGGCGTGAGAGAAGGGACCAGCTCAGCTCAGCTCAGCTACTGGCACTCTGGACTGGCAGCGCAGTTAACGCGCCGCTCTCCAGTTGTTCCTGCAGACTATTGCGCTTGCTCATCCATCGACCCCCTTCCTCTGCCTCCTCTGCCTCCCGCTTAATGATCATCGTCCAGTCAAAGCACTTGGAACAGTCTACTGTCTTGTGTTTCTCGCACTGGTACGATTCTTCCGTGTGCAGTGCGGCGACTGCTCCAAGAACATACGCGTTCAGCGGTTGTCGTTCCTAGAGAGGGGGGCATTAGTACCTTTTGTCATAGCACAAGGACTAAGGACTCACCTCGACTTCAAAGCCCAGAAACTCTGACATATCCCCCAGGTCGTCCTCGATTGTGACGTTGTTGACCATCCGGTGGTCACAACAGCACCTCTGGCAGTACTCGTCTCCGTGTGCTGCACAGAACATGAACTCGTTGACACGAATGTGCTCGATCTTGAAAGAAGATGCTGACGGCATAGTTTGGAATAGAAAGAGTAGAGAATTGTAAAGAGTGACGGTAGATGTAGGAATGAGAGAGATGTCTATTAACGTTGCGCTGGCCTAAACTCCTGGCCCTTTTACTTAAATATAACTCTTGGGCGCTATTCTTCGGATCATTTATTGTAATGTTTATACCCTTCACATTCAATACAACACTACATACTCCTCAATCCACATCGTGAACATCAATCTTCCTTTCACTCGTCGCCGTCTTCTTGGCACCACCACCACCACCCGAATGGCTAGCCTTATCTCCCAACCGCTCCACAATCCCCAAAGACACAAGTATCAGCTTCATCCAGTTGAAACAGTCCCCGCAATCGACAGTTCCGTGCTTGGCGCATCGATACGTCGCATCCTTCCTTTTCCCTTCCTTACTGGCTAAATTTGCACCTAGAACGTATGCATTTAGACTCGGACGATCCTGATCACGTACCCAAAACGCATGTCAGTAAACAAAGAGGGAGTGTTCCGAGGTCAACGCACGTCGACGCTGAGGGACAGGCTGTCGAGTTTATCTTGGATGGCGTCCTCGAGCTCTATGCGGATGTTGTTTACGAAACGATGGTCGCAGAAACATGGACCGCAGTATTCCCGTCCGTGGTCCGTGCAGAACATGAAATCATTGACAATGAAATTCTCGCCTACCCCCATACTGATGGTGGTGTAGTGGTAAGTGGTCAAGGTTGCTTTGTGTGTATGGATCAGGTGACGTCATGGCAAATCATCGGGGGGTGTGATTGGACTTTTGACATTCTGTTCCATCACGTTAATGTACGGGTCGACATACGCTTCCCTTCTAGACTTTCCCTTCGTGGGTATGAGGGCCGCGTAGAGACCGTCGAAACGTACAGATTGTAATTAAAAGTAGCCTTCGGTATCATCGAGCAACTGAGGCATTCTCGATGTTGTAGCCGGACTTGGAAAGTCAGGACGTTCAGCAAGGTCAATGGTGTGACTGACTACCTGACAATGTGATCACCAGCTTTCATTGTCGGTCGTAGGCTGAGACGATGATGGGAGCAGGAGGGCGTTTGAGATCACGAATCACACATATATGAAGAACAAGCTTATCAATTGAGAAAGGTGTCTTTACCATAATATCTGCAGATGTCAGAGGTCACCCAAGCAGACATGAACGTTGACAATGTTGAGCATTTAAATCATGCAGCAGACCTGGCATGAGATGTGAGTCCCTGTTGTGTAAATTACATTGACAATGCTTCCATGTTAAACTAACTCAAATGGAAAATCTACAAGTGAGACAGATCCATTACATTTCCAATAAGCAAATCAACCAGTTTCTGTTACGATTGTCTCCTCTATCCTGTAACAGTATGTCACTCCTCTTCGTCGTCTTGAACTTGCCCTAG
>QFDT01000083.1:12970-60690 GCA_003315915.1 Macrolepiota dolichaula | reverse complement strand
TTTTTTTTTTTTTTAAATCCAAGTTTATTGTATAATAGACTAGCTATATACAAACGGGCGCACGATAGCAGTCCCAAGTACCAAAACTAAAGAATAGAGAAATCAAGTCCAAGATAGATGACAGACTACGAGGAGCAAGCCGAGTCGAGCGAAGCGAGACGAGGCGAAGCGACAGGTATGAATTTTAAGTACGTACGGAAATTCAAATGTAGAAGTGGTAGCAATTGCAATAACAAAGCTAAAGCTAACAAACAGAAACGACAGCAAAAGAGAAACGGATCCAGGAGTGGGGAGGGGGCAGAAAAAGGGTTTGCTATTCCCCTATAATGTCCACCAACGAATAAAGAGGATTAGAGAAAGTACTAACCGTAAGTCGATGTCCAACGCTTTCTAGTGCACATCTTCGACATAATTTTGTTGCCGTTCCCTACTTCTCAGGGCTTGGTTGCGGATTACTTCTCTCCATTGAGGGTCATCACCATCTGGGGGAAATGCGAATGCTAAAGGATTGTCGTCCAGGAATTTGACTAGCCACGCTAGGCTGTCGTAGCGCCCATTTGAGAATAGCCGCTTGTACCGCGGACAGTCTTGGATAATATGGTCACGCGTTTCCAGCGGATGACCGCATGGACACAAGACCGGGGCGTCTGGGAAGAAGCGCTGTCGGTAGGTTCCGATCGGCGCGTGGTTGGTAATACAGCGTGTAAGCCGTGCGGCAAGCAATGGTGTCATGTCTCGTGTGAGCCATGAGCCGCCATGCGTGTAAGTCGGGAGGACGGGATTGTCGCTCGCATCCAGCATGTCGAGGAAGCTGTTGCCTTGGTAATTGGTGTCATTGCTGGTATGACGGTGTTGCCATAGCCAGATGAATCGGTCGGTCCACGCTTTGCGAATGAATCCGAGTGATCGCCGAGCCACGCTTGGTATGCATGGGACTCGGAGGGATTTTGCCAGTTTGTGGGACCATTTACATGACGACAGGATGTCCCAGAAGGTGAGGTGATGAGATGGGGATAGGGAGAGCCACTGGTGGAGGGGTTCGGCGATGACGAGGGCGTCTTGATGTGCACTATGAGCGCTGTAATCAAACAAACGTTTAGCGCAGGAAATGGAGTCAGTGAAGATAGAAATATGAGTAATGCTATGATTGTCAGAGCACGCAACATTAGAAGAAAAAGAGAGAGCGGAAATGAGACCGAGTCTGAGAGCGTATGATTCTGAGTCCGAGGACAGTACATTACCACACGGAACAACAGAGGATTTGATAGGAGAGGAAAGAGAGGAATCAAAAAGAAGAAAAGCCGAAGTGGCAGAAAGAGAATAAGGGTTGTAACCATTACCGTACATACCACTATTAGGATAAACCGGACAAGAGCCGTCCGTAGAAAGAAAAATAGAAGAGGGGGAAGAAAGTGCACTTGTGCAAGCCTTGCTAGCCTCAGAGAGGTGTCGGCGTACAGCTTGCGGATCTTCATCAGATGCGCGTGGACAAGTTTTAAAAGAAATTTGGGAAGAGGAAGAAGAATTAGAAAAATGGTCAACTAATCGATTACCGGGTCTGGCTTGGGGGTCCAAGCGTTTGAAGGTGTCGGTGACCTCTACGCTTCCACGCATAAGGTTGAGGGCGGGAGAGTTGAATTTCTTTATATCGAGTTCTTCGTCGCGTGTAAGGATACGAAGAGGGTGGTTGTGCGGAAGGGTGCGGAAGCGAATATTGCATCGCTTGGTCAATTTTTCAAGGTGGAATCGGAGGGGGATGAGGCCCGCTATTGATTCAGCAGCGCCCCGAGGAGTCGTATGGAAGGCGCCAGTAATCCATATGGAAGCCGAGCACTGAGTCTTATTGAGTTGGTCGATAAGCGCCTTATTACGGGCGCCATTATAATACCACAGTTTTAGGCCATATGTCATCACGGGGACAACACATGACCTGTAAAGAAGTCGTTTTTGTAATGGGAGGAGACCTCGTACCGAATTGCCAAGCATGCGTAAGCACTTGACGGTTGACAGCGACTTGGTTGTGTAATAGCACACGTGTTCTTTAAAGGTAAGTGCCCGGTCAAAGTAAAAACCGAGATACCGAATGAAGTGCTTTGGAGTGAGCGTTAAAGTCGAGTCATCCGCATGTCGAAGCGTAACGTTGGGGTTGGGTTCGGCCCAAGGTCGATTGGAGAAGTGGAAGACCTCGCTCTTGTCGTGCTCAAGAACGAGGCCCATGGAAGTGATGAATGAAGTGCAAGAAGAGTAGACCTGCGAAAGTAGGGAAGCGTTAGTCGCGAAATTGTTGGATTGTACAATGATAAGACCATCGTCAACGAAAGAGAGTATTTTACAACGGGGATCCGTAGCAAAACGATACATGAAAGGAGAGAGAAAAAGAGAAGTAAGAATAGGGGACAGAGCAGAGCCTTGGCCAACGCCTACAGAGGCTGGGAATTTTGGTGATGAAAAGGAATTCCACGAGTAAGAAGTGAAACGATTTGAAAGATAGTCAGTGAAGAAGGAGATTAGACAACTAGGAAATCCATGTCTGTCCAATATCCGAGTAAGAAGGGAATGGTTAACAGAAGGAAAAAATTGAGCAACATCAAAAGCAAGGATACTCGTCTTAAGTCCTCGCTTCCAACCTTTGCGGACTTTATGTGTGAGGTAGACCCCCGCATCTTCAGTAGATTGTTGGATGATTCCGCCGAACTGGAGTGTATGTACGAGGTCGAGGCGCGATGCGTCAAATTGCATGTGTGTTGATATAACCTTCTCGATGAGTTTGCCGAGCATATTGAGAAGGACAATTGGTCGAAACATCTTGGGCGTGGTATAGTGAGGCTTGCCTGGTTTAGGGATAATAACCGAGACAGAGTCTTTGAAGTAGGATGGCCAAATGGAATTGACGACACACCCATTGGCAAAAGCGCACATGTTGTTGAGCGCTGGGGCTGACATAAAGATAGTCTTCAAGTGGCGCCACGATAGATGGTCCGGACCAGGTGATGACGTGTTGGAGCACGGGTTTAACGCGTCTTCGAGTTCACGTGTTGATATTGGATCCCATGCACGTGTTGGTTGGGGTGGCAGGTGAAGCGCTGTATCAAGGTCGACCTGTCGATTAGCCGCCGAATTGTATGTCCCATCAAGTCCAGCCCACAGCTGGTCGAGGTCATCGCACGGTCGATCCTTGTACAGGATGGATTGGACAGGGGGTAGATTGCGATCCCTGGCCCACTTCATGAGGTCCCACGGTTGCTGCTTGTCGATTGAAATTTCCTGGATCTTTTCATCAAAGAACTCCCTCTTCGCCTTCCTACACGCCCTCCTAAAACTCATCCACCTCATCTTGCACCTCCTCTCCTTATACCTATCCAGGGTCTCCTTACACTCCTCCGTCCACCACGGCTTAGATCGCGAAGTGATCCTCATCTCCTTCGCATTATTCTTCCACACGTCCTCGACTTGCGCCTTTAAATCTGCCGCATATTCCTCCACAGTCGTTTTGGAATCAAAGATCGGCGGGGTTTTCTCTAAGAACGTTTGAATATGTTCCAAAAACTTACGCTCTTCTTTAGAGTCTTTGGTTATACCCATTTTCTTGATGACTGGCATTACCGGCTTTATCTTGACCTTGATCCACAATGGGGTGTGGTCGGAGGAGATGCGAAAATTGTTCGCGATTAGTACTACTCTCTTATCCGCTGCAGTATATAAACCTAGTCTACTACGTTTGTATTCTCTAGTCTGATAACTGACTTAGATTTCCTCCTCTAACTTGTGTCTGAACCCTCCGTCTGTCCGCCTCTGTCTTCGGACACTTCCAGTCTTTCTCTCTCTCCATCTTCCCTCCGTCCGTCTTTGGACAACCCTCTGCCTTCGGGCGTTCTCCGTCCTTGGTTCTCAAGTGAGACCATCGCGATACCGAGAGGGGCGCAACACATAAGTTGAAGCCAAGGTCTCGCCCCCTCCGTTCCGTCTCTGACGTCTGCTCCGACGTCCAGTGTTCGAGTCTTAACAGGTAGAAGAGATATATTGAACTGTTAAATAAAAGTGGAATACATAGGGTTTATATACCTATTCTAAAGAGTGTATTCATAGAAGTATCTAAGGATCATAGAGTGGAAGGGTTCTACATATAGCATAGGATTGTCCAGTGGATTGCTCTGGACAGGTGGGTCCATGGAGAATGAAGCAGATACATGAGTACTCCACCATGGATCAAGTGTGGGTCTCAGATGATCTATCTCTAGATTCATCTGGTAGAACCTTATCTAGTGCAGATATAGACTACACAGATATAGCTCTTATGTGACGAGTGGAGATATCAACTCAACAAGCCGTTTACCTCGTACTTAGTACTGTTGGAAAGCCCTTGTCTGTCGGATTCTGACAATACCTGGGATGTCGCAAGGCATGCATCCGTTCAGGAGCTATGCGCTGATCATTATTATCTATATCATGTGTTGATTATCTGTGCCATCTGTAGTTTATCACTCCTCATTGTTCTAGAGGGTTCTGGAACAATCAGTAAGATAAGATCTTTATCTATGTTGTCATATGGTGTCATTGTTAACGATCAGTAAGGGTTTTATGCCATTGGCTAGGAGATATTAGTTTCTCTATGTAATTAGTAAGGACTAGAGTTCCTGGGGTCATCTGGTAGTGTCCCAGGTCCTAGCCCTCTGTGTATATAAACTAGCTGTCTGGTGTCTGTAGGACCCAGACTTAACAACTTGTCTACAGTTTAGCCTGTCATATTCTACCTTCTATCTGATCTCTTGATCTCATCTCATCTCTTACCTGCTTATCTAAGACTGCTATTCCCCTGCCTTTATCTTGAGCTTAGGTAAGCATTAGGATTTGTGATACTAACTTTTTTTCTAAATCATATGTCATTCCACAAAGAAGAAAAGGAGCATGAGAGCTTTTGATAAAGCCAACTATCTCAACCAAAACAGGAACAAGGAGGGTTGAAGCAATCATCAACACAGGATGCACCAACACATGCATTGGCAGGCAAACAGCAAAAGAACTACTACTACCCACAACACCACTGGAAAATCCAAGGATGGTGTATAATGCAGACAGAACAACCCAGAAATTGGTTACAGAAAAGGCCATATTTGAAATGGCAATTGAAAACCACATGAAGCATATGAAGGCACAGATATTGGACATACAATCAGCAGAGCTATTTTTGGGTCACAACTGGATCATGGTGCACAACCCAGAAATAGATTGGAAGGCCAGACAGATCAATTTTACAAGATGCCCAGAAGAATGCAGAATACAACACGGAAACTGGGAAACCCACAATTGGACAACAAAAACTGAGGAGATCGAGGACAACATTGAAAAGACCATGGACCCCACAAAAACTGAGGACTTACCACAATACCTGCAACAATTCACCCACCTATTCAACAAGAAGAACTTCAATAATCTACCAACACCAAGTGAATGGGACAATGAGATCAACCTAGCGGAAATGGCACCAAAAGACATGAATGCCAAAGTGTACCCCATGATGGTCAAGGAAAAGGAAGTACTCTGGGAATTTGTAAAGGAAAACCTTGCCTCAGGACACATCAGGCCATCTAAATCCCCCTATACTGTACCATGCTTCTTCATACCCAAGAAGGACAGCAGCAAAAGATTGTGCTAAGATTACAGGAAGTTAAATCAACATACAATCAAGGACAAGACACCACTGCCACTGATAGAGGAAGTCATTGACAAGCTAAAGGATGTGAAATACTTCAACAAGCTGGACATCATATGGGGGTACAACAATGTCAGGATAAAGGAGGGACACAAATGGAAAGCGGCGTTTGTCACAAACAAAGGGTTATTCAAACCAATGGTCATGTTCTTTGGAATGTGCAACTCCCCAGGGACATTTCAGCAGATGATGAACTGCATTTTCAGGCAATTACTACAGGAAGGCATCCTGATCAATTACATGGACAACTTTGTGATACTGGGAAAAACAAAGGAAAAACTAGCAGAACGGACATGCAGATTCCTGGAAATAGTGGAGAAGCACAACCTATACTTCAAGAGAACAAAATGTATATTTGACATGATGGAAATACCAATCTTAGGAGCCATTGTGGGAGATGGCAAGGTAAAGATGGAGAGGGAGAAAATAGAAGCAGTACAAAACTGGCCAACCTCCCACAAACATCAAAGGGGTAGAATCATTCCTAGGATTTGCAAACTTTTACCAAAGATTCATCAAGGGATTCAGCGCAATTGCAGCACCACTACACAAGGTCAAGGGCAATGCAGGATGGATGTGGGAGAAAAAACAGCAACAAGCATTCAAAGAGCTCAAGAAGAGAATAATGGAAGAACCAGTGCTGGCATTACTGCAGGACAATGGACAATTCAGGATGGAAGTAGACACATTGGGATATGCAGTGGGAGGAGTACTCTCCCAACTCCAAAACAACAAATGGCACCCAATAGCATTCATGTCACAAACTATGACTCCAGCGGAAAAGAACTACAAAATCTACAACAAAGAGCTACTTGCCATTATGGAAGGCCTCAAGAGATGGAGGCAATACCTACTAGAAGCCAAGGAACCATTCAAAATCTGGACAGACCATGAAAACCTGAAGTACTACAAGGAACCCCAGAAGCTCAATGGACAACAAGCCCAATGGTACCTCAGGTTACAAGACTACAACTTCACACTCAGACACATCCTGGAAAAAACAAATACCAAAGCAGACATTCTATCCAGGAGGCTATGGGGGGATGAAAAACCCAAACCAAAGGTCACAGTACTAAAGGAGAACATGTTCATTAGAAGGACCAGAAACGAATACCTAACACTGCCCATATGAATATTCCAAACCAAAAGCTACCAGATTACCCCTAAAAAAGAATGGTGTGCAGAAATAAAAAAAGGTTGACTCAACGGACAAGTATACAAATGGCTAAAAGAAAAGCCACTATGCATGGTCACAACAGATGGAATAATATACCAGGATAATTGCATATGCATACTCACAGACGCAAACCTTCAAGAGAAGATCCTCACCGAGCACCACAACCCACCCAACATAGAACACCCTGGACAGAAGAGAATGTTGGACCTCCTCAAGAGGTTGTACTATTGGACTGCAATGAAGAAGGATGTACAGAAGTTTGTGGAAGGATGCAACAGCTGTCAAAGAAACAAGGTGCTACGCCACAAGAAGATGACTCTGCTACACCCCATACCCCCGGCAGAAGGACCATGGACAGAAATCACAGTCAATATGATTGGACCTCTACCAATGTCAAAAGGGGCAGATGCAATTTTGGTAGTAGTCAACAGATTTTCCAAGATGATCCGACTCATTGCAACCACAACCACCCTAAGCTCAAAAGGACTAGCAGAACTATACCAGGATCACATTTGGAAACTACACAGAGTCCCAAAAGTAATCATCAGCAACAGGGGACCACAGTTTGCAGCAAAGTTCATGAAGAACCTATGCAGAGCCCTAGGGATTGACAGATGTCTGTCCACAGCATACCACCCCCAGACGGATAGACAAATAGAACACATCAACCAGGAAGTTGAAGCATTCCTACAACACTATGTGAACTATCAGCAGAATGACTAGACAGATTGGCTAGCAACAGCAGAATTCCAGTATAACAACAAATAGCACAGCACCATAGGATATTCTTCATTCTACATCAATTATGGAAGACATCCTTGGAAAGGAAACCTGTCTGTGGAATCCAAAATGCCAGCAGTGGAAGAATTCATCCAAAACCTAAAAACAATCAGGAAGGAAGTATTGGAGCATCTGACAGCAAAAGGAGATGAAACAAAACAAAACCATGAGAACTGTCTATAGGACAATGGGTGTGGCTTGAAGGGACAAACATCAGGACCAACAGACCCATGGAGAAACTAGACAACCAAAAATATAGACCATTCCAAATCACCTAACAAATAGGAGTATCAGCCTACTGCCTGAAACTACCAGAAGACTGGATCATACACAATGTTTTTTTTTTTTTTTTTTTTAATCCAAGTTTATTGCACTAGTATCTAACTAAGTACAAATGGGTGTGTGGTAGCAGTCCCAAGTAATCCATACCAAAAGAAAAGAAAGGACAAAAGAGACAAAGAGAGGGGAGAAACTAGATACAACATAAGACATATGTGAGACGTGAGACGAGAGAGTAATCTATGCAGCAGAATAGTTGCCAACAAAAGATAGGATTTAATGGAAGAAAGGCCAGGGGCCAAAGGATAGAAGTGATGATGCGCACAATAAAGTAAAGTGGCAATCAACAAACAGAAATGACACAGTGTTAAGACTTGAACACCAGACATTGGAGTGGACGTCGGAGATGGAGCGGAGGGGGTGAGACCTTGGCTTCAACTTATGTGTTGTGCCCCTCTTGGTATTGCGATGGTCTCACTTGAGAACCAAGGACGGAGAATGCCTGAAGGTGGAGGATTGTCCGAAGATGGAGGGAGGAAAGACAGAGGGAGAGAAAGACAGAGAGTGTCTGAAGACGGAGGCAAACAGATGGAGGGTTCAGACACAAGTTAGGAGAGGAAATCTAAGTCAATTATCAGACTGGAGAATACAAACGTAGTAGACTAGGCTTATATACTACAGCAGATAAGAAGGTAGTACTAATCATAAGGTCTACTGATGATGTACTACATAGGATAGTGGACAAAGGAATAGATAGAGACAAAGGAAGACAAAGGAAGACAAAGGAATAGCTAACATGTGGACACGGAGCAAATGAGTAAGCTATGGAGGGAACTCGGAGGAATGGAGGAGATACAGAGATCAGATAACAGATAAGACAAAATAGGAAGGTCCAGGAACTAAGAGAAAACCAAATAGCCGAGGTCACCAGAGGAACGGCAACCAAGATGCCTGAGCAACTGAGAAGGGGGAAGTCCAAGGGGATAAGGACACAGGAGAGCAGAGAGGTGATATCAGACCGACAGAGTGCTGTGGCTGAATGGTGGCACAGGAGCCGAGATCCTGTTGCTATGGGGAAAGCTTAACAGATAGCGGAGGTTGTCCGGAAGATCTTTGGACGGGTTCCTAACACACAGAAAGAGAAGATGTGCCAGGAGAGGGGGAGCGCCCAAAGAAGGGTTGGTTGTGTGCCTGTAAATAGTTGGTCTGCCAAGAACAAACAGCCCACAAATGGCCAGAAAAGAATAGCATGTAAACATACCAAGTGAAAATAGCGTGATTCCTTTCAGTGCACATTGGGGACAAGGTTCTGATCATGTGAGGTGCACCGTAGTGTGCAGGCTGTGATAACACAGTTCCACTCATTGTTGGGAGGAATGGTGAAGGAGAAGGCTGATGGGTTCTTTTGAAGGAAGCAAACAACCCATGCAAGGCCATTGCGGTTGCCGTACGAGCATGTGTAGTGAGGGCACTTGTTTAGGATATGGCTGTGTGTCTCTAGCTGGGACTCGCAGTGTGGGCAATAGGTGGGTTTATCAGGGAAGAAATGCTGATGGTAGGTGCCAATGGGCACATGGTTGGTGAGGTACCTTGTTAGGTGTGTGGCTAGAGACGGGGAGTTGTGACAAAGGGGGAGCCAGCTGCCTCTGCTGGTGTACTTGGGCAAGACCTGTAGTTGGTTCATGCCTGTGGTGTCGAGGAAATGGTAGCCTCAGTAGTCTTGGTCTTCCATGCGATGGAGGGCCTGCCATTGGAATATGAGAAAGTCGGTGATGCCCTTTCGCACAAAGGCAATTGAGCGACAGATGGGTGTGGGTGGGCGCATGAAGAAGCACTTTGACTTTGCTACCAGGAGTAGTTGGCTCCCCAATGGCCAAATAATGGTGGTGGGAGGTGTGGAAGGGAAGTTGTTATGCTCAGACCTAGTCCAAAGCCGTGCCAGAAGATGGGCCACTGAAAAATCACCTCAGCAGTACTACCAGTCAATCCATAGTCCCAGACTAGAGAACGAGGTAAGCGCCAAGTGGAATCGAGCAAGACAAAGGTCTTCTTGATATAATGACAGAGGGGTCATCTCCTGAACTTGAGCGACACACAGAGCTTCCAGGCAGGTATTATATGGTGAGTCTAATTGTCACTGAAGACAATTGAGGGAACAGATTTGCAATGTCAAATGATATCAAGAAGAACACACTGGTTAACAACAATACTGAAGCTAGGGTACACAGTACACTACACTTCAGTATATGAGGCCATATCAATGTTTGTCCAAACTAATCAATATACAAATACATTGTAAATAGAGTCCGCACATCAAGATTCAATCCCTGACCCTTTCACTGAGGTGTCACTATCTTTAGTGCATGCATAATAAGGAAAATCAGCCTTTGACCGATCAGATGGATAGAGGAAGAGACACAGCTCTTGGGAATGATGGTGACAAGAATAGACAAGGAACAAAAAAGACTAGGACAAGTCCAAGATGACGAAGAGAAGTGACATACTGTTACAAGATAGAGGAGACAATTGTAACAGATGTCCCAGAAGTGGAGCCTTCAGGTAGGGGACCTGGTCAGCCAGTTGGTGACAAGGGGGGCAATAGCAATGGCATCCTCATGTGCACTGTGGGCACTATAGTCAAACAGGCGTCTGGCACATGAAAGAGAGTCAGTAAAAAGGTGAATGTCAGTGACGTCAGCAAACTGATCGTGAGATGAGTCCAAAGAGAAAGAGAGAGAGGAAAGTAAACCTAGACAAAGCACATAGGACTTGGCATCAGGGGAAAGAAGGTCACTGCAGGGCTGAACAAGTGACTTGATGGGACAAGAGAGAGAACTATCATACAGAATGAAAGCAGAAGTAGAAGAGAGACCAAACAGTTTAAGGGGGGAAGAGTGGTTAGGACAGGAGGCGTTAGTAGCCACAAGGAGAGAAGAGGGAGAGGAGAGGGAGCAACAGACAGTGTTATGAACACTATTTTTAATTCCTTTGACATCCTCACAGACATGATGGTAGTCGACGCACAATGGGAAGACTGGGAGTTTCATGAAGAAGAAGAACTTAACTTGGAGTAAATGGACAAACAACACCGATGTAGGAGAATAGCTAAACTTAGAGATCTTGGACTCTTTGGAGCACGGACTCCCACTTTTCCTTTCTCTTCTCTTCTTCCGTTTTTGTACCATATTTAATTACGGACCTCTGTTGTTCCCCATCCTATGTTTAGATACAGACTTCCATTTCCCCTCGCCTTCTGGCGAACTACCACCTCTCAATAGCTTGTACAATACATGATAAATAGCAAGCTTGTAAGTAGGTAGTTTCCCAATTCGAATCTTAGCGTTGTTGCTACTAGACAGCGTTCTCCTCTCGCTCCTAGTGTTGAGTTCTTCGAGCCCTAACAAGGCAAGAACCACCAGGTGTTCTCCCTCTCTCTCTCGACGTTGTCTAAGGTACTTGACATCGTCTTGGCTGTGATTACAAGTCTGGTAGACTTGTTGTTCTTGCCATTCCTTATCTGCTGTCCTATCCGACCACAGCAAGGTCCTAGTGAAGAGAACCAGAAGCGTTGGATCCATTGGAAGATCTAGCTAGCCTCGTAACGTCCAGTATGGGATTAATGTGCACTGCTGGACAAGAGCTCTGGCGAAATCCTAACAGACAGTCTCACTAGCCTTTTCAAGGTGTTGGCAGACAACTGTTTTGTTGTTGGAGTTGCGCAGGCATGTGTGGAAGAGCAGTTGGGAAGGGAAGATGTCCAGGATGTGTTGACCTAGGGTGGCTGCAGGGTGAAGGAGAGAGAATTTGTTGGTTATGAGTTGGGACCAGTCAGGAGGTTGTGGGCCGGTGATGGAAACCACAGGTTGAGGATGTTGTCATCCTGGGTCAGGAGTCTAAGTGGGTGGTTAGTGGGGAGGGTGTGAAATCAGTAGTTGGCACACTTGACAAGTTTTGTAATGTGCCAATGGATGGGGATGAGGCCAGCAATGGATTTGATGGCTCCCATTGGGAAAGTCCTGAATGCCCCTGTGATCCAGACAGCAGCAGTGCGTTGGGCGGTGTTAAGCAGTTGCATGTTAGTTTTGTTTCTGGCACCCGAGAAGCACCAGAGCTTAGTGCCATATGTCATGATGGGAACCATGCACGTGCAGTAGAGAAGGCATTTATTCAGGGGGGATAATCCACACACCAAGTTGCTGAGTAGCCAAAGGCACTTGGCAGTGGAGAGAGCCTTGGTAGAATAGTACCTCACATGCTCCTTGAAGGTGAGGCCCTGGTCAAAGAAGAAGCCAAGGTACCAGATGAAGCACTTAGGAGTCAATGTGAAGGTGACACCATTGTGACATTGAATGGTGACAGGGGGGTTAGGTTTGACCAAAGGGCAGTTAGAAAAGTGGAAGACTTTGTTCTTGTCATGTTCAAGAGCGAGGCCCATGGAGGAAATGAAACTGGAAGCAGCAGAGTAGACCTGTAAGAGAAGAATGGTATTAGTAAAGAATGAGTCCAATTGAACAAGAAACAGTCTGTCATCAACAAAGGAGAGTAGTTTACACTGAGCATCAGCGGAAAAACAGTACATAAAAGGGGAGAGGAATAGAGAAGTAAGGATGGGGGAAAGGGCAGAGCCCTGGCCAACACCAATGGAGGCTAGGAAGAGGGGAGAAGAGATAGAGTTCCAGGAGTAAGAAGTGAACCTATTAGAGAGATAGTCAATGAAAAAGGAAATGAGGCAAGGGGGGAAGCCATGATATTGTAGAATCACAGCAAGGAGAGTGTGGTTGATAGAGGAAAAGAACTGCATGACATCAAATGTGAGGATGCTAGATTTGAGGCCTTTCTTCCAGCCCTTTTGGACTCTGTGAGTGAGGTATACTCCTGCATCTTCAGTGGATTGTTGGATGAGTCCCCCAAACTGGAGAGGGTGGACAAGATCAAGTTGGGCAGCGTCAAACTGGAGCCAATTAGAGATAACCTTTTCTATGAGTTTACCAAAGGTGTTGAGAAGGACAATAGGTCTGAACATCTTTGAAGTGGAGTAATGTGGTTTCCCAGATTTAGGGATGATGATGGATATAGAGTCCTTGAAGTAGAAGGGCCAGGTGGAGAAGGTGATGCACACGTTGGCAAATTGTCGGAAGGCCTCCATTGACTTGGGGTTGGAGAGAATAACTTTGATTTGGCCCCAGTTGATGTGATCAGGTCCTGGGGCACTTGAGTTGGAGGTGGGGTCAAGAGCATCTAGGAGCTTTGTGGCAGCTATGGGGTGCCACTCACAGGGGGGTGTTCTGGAGCGAAGTCGGCAGTGGAGAAGTTGGCCGGCTGATTGGCCACCGAGTTGTAGGTGCCATCAAGAGCGTGCCAGAGTTTGTCAAGTGAGTCGCATGGAGAGCCCATATACTCAATGGCTTGAGTGGGGGGGAGGTTGCAGTTCTTGGCCCACAACATCAGGTCCCATGGCCTTCTCTTCTCTACCAAGATTTCTTGAATCTTCTTGTCAAAGAACTTACATTTGGCACCCCGGCATGCCTTCCTAAATACCTTCCATCTTGCTGCCATTCTCCTCTCCCTATACTCCCTCATCTTCCTTCTGCACTCCTTGTTCCACCAGAGTTTCAATCGTGACATAATGCGGATCAGTTCTGAATGATCCAACCAGGCTTGTTCTACCTTGGCCTTCAAGGCATTGGAGTAGTTGGCGACATCCTCAGCAGTCAAAAACACAGGGAGGGGCTTAGTCAGGAAAAAGTCCTAGACATTAGAAACAAAGTCAGCTTCTTTCCCAGAGTCAGCCTTGAAGCCCTGTTTGGTGATGGTAGGGGTGGTGGGTCGGATCTTCAGTTTGCACCAGAATGAGCAGTGATTGGACGAGAGCCTGTAGTTATTGGCAATGGTGTGGGAGAGGATGGTGTCGTGGTTGGGGAGTACAAAGATGAGGTCGATTACGGTATCAGACTTAGAACGGTCAAAGCTAAAATGAGTGGGGCCAGGGTTCAATGGAGGGAAACATTGGAGGCCAAGAGAGGCCATGTTGTCTGTGAGAAGATCAGCATTGGCAGTGTAATGGGCCTGCAAAGGGTCTCATTTGGGTGACCGGAGGTTGAAGTCCCCCCAGCACAAATAACCTTAGTGCCCACTAGGCGCATGACAAGGCGAGAAAAGAGTTCTTGGGAAGATCCGTCAGAGTCAAAGTAGCAATTAAGGAAATAGACAGGGGAAGAGGTTGAGAGAGAAACAAGTTGGAAGTCTTTGTGATTAATAATGTCTGGGTGGACAGAGGGATGGAGCGATCTGAGGGAAGAGTGTACATAAGTGATGGTCCTCGGATTGGGTATGGAGGAGTGGACAAGAATCCAGTCTTTGTGGAAAGGGTGTCCAAGCATCTTCTCCCCTTCAGGGAGGGTGGTAGAGGAGACATTGTGTACATGCCGCCAGGGTGGTTCCTGTAAACATAAAATATAAATGTGAGAAAGATCAGGTAAAGAAAGAAGAGCCTCTGTCAGAGGCCAAGAGCGGTTAACATCCTGAAAGTGAAAGAAAAATAAAAAAAGAATCCAGGGTTTGGGTGTATTAGTCTCAGGGGCCTTGCTACTCAGTTTCCGGGATTGGTGGACAGTGCCCTGCAAGGAAGGGTTGTTGTGTGGTTTTTTATTAGACATAGTTATCACCACGGTTGAAGTTACTACGGGCTTTCTCCCATCTGCTTTTGTTGGCCTTGTTACAGTGCCATTGGTGGTCAAAGCAGTTCTTGAAATATAAGCAGGAGGCGTTGTCAGAGCAATGGGTGCCATGACAGTTCAGGCACTTGAAGTCCTCCAGATGGGGGCAGGGTGTGTTGGCAGGGGTAGCTATGCATCCAATCTTGTCATTAGTGTTGAGTTGATATCTCCACTTGTCACATATGAGCTATATCTGTGTAGTCTATATCTGCACTAGATAAGGTTCTACCAGATGAATCTAGAGATAGATCATCTGAGACCCACACTTGATCCATGGTGGAGTACTCATGCAACTGCTCCATTCTCCATGGACCCACCTGTTCAGAGCAATCCACTGGACAATCCTATGCTATATGTAGAACCCTTCCACTCTATGATCCTTAGATACTTCTATGAATACACTCTTTAGAATAGGTATATAAACCCTATGTATTCCACCTTTATTCAATAGTTCAATACACATTTTCTACCACTCTATTGCTATACATCTCTACTCTCTCAACTCTATCTTTTATACAATCCAGTGAGTGTTAGATCACCTTACCACTGTGCATAGCACCATTATGGGTGCTTCCCCATAGTCCTATTCTATAGGACCCTGTTGCTGCTAGGACATATTCACAACAATTAGCCTTGCAGCAGCCTGCAAGTTGTCTGTGGTTGTTGGTGAAATGGGGTCCACCGCAGATGGCACATTGTGGGTTGCAAGATTGGCATATGTGAGTGGGGTGACCCCATTGTTGGCATTTGGCGCATTTAGTGGCACCAGAGTGTTGCGTGGCACTGCAGAACATGCAGACCCTGTTTTCAATAAGAACCATACAGTTGATTAAGGACTTGGCTCTGGTTCCCGCCTGGGAATCCCAGAGATCAAAGAAGAGAGTGGTGGAGTCTGAGTTTGGGGAGATGCAACAAAAATGGGGGGGCCCAGCCCTGTACTCCAGGATGTCCTGGACTGCGGAGGCCATTAGGGTGGAGGCAAAGTTGTCCAGTTGGTGCAGCATGCCATCCGGGTGGAAGTATGGGAGATTGATAAGGTGCATGAAGGACTTTGAGTGTGGTAATGTGCTAGTTAGGTAGTAGAAGTGAAATCAATACAAAAATCACTATAAGTTGCAATGGGTCACTAGGTTCACCACTACTAACTGCTAGTGCTCGCAAACAAGTTTTGAAGGGGAGATAATCAAATAGATAGATAGGGGTGGAGGGTGGTAGTAGCTAGCAAGATGTCTCACTAGTGGTTTCGATAGCTAGCGAGTGGGGGCTCACTAATGGAGTGGTTGCTAGATGACAATGGACAAGGTTGTTTAATTGAAATATAACTTTGAATCCTATATGATGGCTATGTCACTACAGATACCAAGATAAAGGATTCGTGAGGATAGTTAACAGGCCAGTAGCTAGCTGCACTGTGGTATTACCCTCCCGATCTAGTGAACGTACCGACTTGTACACTCTTGATACAAGATGCGATGAGAACGCTAGTGACCGTTTGTTGATCAACTCGCTATATCCAATCTATAGGAATTCTTGTTAATCCAATCTCACTTCCTTAATCTGAGGTCTCTATTGACCGAAGCTAAATCTTAATTCACACTAGACAAGTCACTTAATAAATCACTTATATATGATCTATCACTAGACAAGCTGGCAAGATTGCTTGTCCAATGCACTCACTAGCAAGGGGTATTTATACATTGCGGGGCTAACTAGTCACAAATAAAGAAATAGTAAGATATTGGATTATTGGACTGTCAGGACTCCGCTAGCTACCCTAGAACCTGGGTTGAGGGCTCACTAGACCAATCGGAAACCTATCTAGTTATCCCTGATGTGTGTCCATATGGACAGTGCTCTCACAAGCTATAGTACCTAGCTACTTCTGTTGGTAGCTAGGGTTGGTAGCATATGACATCAGGCCAACATGCATACCTAGGTATTATCTTTATTCCATCATGTGGTTGTCAGTTATTGAGTGGTCAATAACTAGTTGGCACCTTGTTATTGGCACTTGAGGTGGCTTTACAGTGCCCCACAATCTTGAATACTCGCAAGGTACCTCCTTCGCTAGCCAGTCCTTCCAATGCGTGTCTTGGTTCAACTCTGGGGGTTTAACTAGCGCGGCTGTGCACTGACTAATCACTAGACTTGAGCCATAGCTAGAGTGCTATATCGCAAACTGATCTTAAAGAGTTGTTTTGTTCTAAATGGACTGATGTCACTAGCCATTTTGGGCAAAATAGAATTGCGCCACTAGACCTCAGGGCCCATTTGCCTTAGTGATCCATTGATCTACTGATCCAGGGCGCTATAGATAGTTGTAGTGAGACACTTTGACCATGCTAGCAAGGCTCTGCTTGTTAGGCAGACCTGTAGCTAAGGGTATGTTCATCTGAAGCTAATAGTATTCTTCCTCAATACCATACACTTTTCCGGTAAAGGGTACTAATGACTGATCTTTCTATTGAGGTTCATGGCTAGGTACTTTGTCGCTTCTAGTGAGGGTTCTTCAATGTTACTAACTTCATAACTAGTGATATACCTAGCTCCTGTATTGGATCCGCAATCAAAATTGTCTCAGCCATAACAGCGGGAGTTCAGGGACAATGTATTTGTAGGCGTCCTTTGGGATAAAAGGGCAGGCCTGGATGAGGTATTTGCAGATGAGCCTGAGTTCATCCTTGGAAGTGACATCACTGCAGGTGAGCCACAGGGTGGCAGGAGTGACTCTGGTGGAGTCAACACTCAGGGCCTAGCCTTCAGATGAGAGACCAGTGTTGACAGTGGAGATGATGTGGGCCATCTTCTCCAAGTGGGAAGGGCCAAATTGAGTGGTGAAGGGGACCATGATGTTCTTGCGTAATAGTTTTTGGGTAATAATGGGCTGGTTCTTGGTAGGTGCACATTTGTTAGGGATTGCAGGGTTGCGTGCCCTGTTCAAGGGTGGAGAGGAAGGGGGGGAGGGGGTTTTAATGACACCTCCTGATTAGAGCATATCAAGGATCTTGGGCGGGGGGATCTTGGGGAAGGCTGCCTGCAGCTGTGCATATGCCTGGAACTTGTCCAGGGTTGGTTGTTTCTTGGCCGTGTCTGCGTAGGACTTGGCCTTGGCTTTGATCACCTCCTTCGTAGTGGGGTGGCAGTTGGGTTTGTTGGGAGGGTTGGGATTGGGGGCAGGGCCAGGGACCGGAGCTACAGGGGGTTGCTGGTTGGCTGGCGTGTGCCTGGCCTTCCTACCACTGTGAGCTACAACACTCCACCTGGACTCTGCTGGAGGTTTGGGGTTAGAAGGGGGAAGGGATGGGAAGAGGGAGTCAGATGTGAAGTCAGATGTGAAGGAGGTGGGGGCATTTGCTCCATCAATGGTGGATGGGCCACCCTGATGGGCAGGCATGTCACTGGGTTTTAGGCTTTTGTCAATGGCTTTTTGCACATCAGTGGCCTCTTTAGCATCAATGTCCATGGCCAATTCCAGACTGGGCATAGGAGGGAACTGGGGGGTTGGGTTTGGGTTGCAAGCCTTGCCCTTCTGAGCTGGGTGGGGGGTCAGGGTGTTTGGGATAGAGGAGGGGAGTGGAGCATTGTGTGACCTGTCCAAGACAGAGGCCAGAGGTTTGGAGGGGGGTGTGGCCTGAGATGCAGTTCCGGTGGGGGCGGCGCTTGCTGGGACTTCTACTGGATCAACCAATTTGAAGCAAAATTGGTGGAGGAAGTACTCCTTGATAGGCGCGTACTTCCCATCAAAGAAGACAGGGAGTTTGCTGATGGTTTCCCCATGGACCAGGGCTGCAATGATCAGGGACAGTCTTCCACCAATTGGGGTCTTGGAAATATCCACCTTTGAATTCTTCACATGTTGAAGCCAGTGTTGGATGACATCAAGCATGTAAACAATCATCTCTACTTGGTTGCAATCAATAGGACCGTTTTCCATGAAGTGGAACAGCGCCTTGTTGAGGTGTTCCATGCATGACATGTGAGTTAGTTGTGGCTGGGTCATTACTGACTCAGCCGTTCCATGGATCACCTCCTATTTGCCATGAGGCATAGAGGTGGCAGGGGAGGGGGAGGAGGCCTAGTGTTGGGCAGAGTGCTCAGCCGCAAATTGTTGGGCCAGGGTGAGAAGGGAGAAGTGTTGGCGTTTGGGCTGGCAAGGGGCATCTCCTGTTGCTCAGAGGAAAAGACATACTGTGCAGACTTTCCATGCATGGGGGCCTGGGTGGAGGAGAAGACACTCCTGGTGGTTCCATTGCTGTTGTTGCCATTATTGTGGGCAGCAGCAAGCTGGTTGGCAGGGGGGGTGGAGGGGTCAGACTCATCATCACTGCCAATTTCACTTCCATTGTCTTGAAACTCAGAGTCATTGTGGCCTTTGCCAACCAAGCATAGAGAAGTTCTTGACATTTTTCTCGCCAGGGACAAGGTGGGAGATCTATCTCTCTTGGTCCCTGAAACACTATGGGCCGGGAAAGGGGATCTGGGAATTTGGAATGGGCTCTCAAAGGCAGCCCAGGGAGCGGTGTAAAACCCATTGTATTCGTTGTGCTCGGCAACACTCTCTTTTGACAACTTCTTTTGTCCCACCAACCTCAATACTCCATGAGCAAAGCCCTTTACACTAGGGGTGCTTGGCATGTTAAAACTCCTAGATTGTAGCGACGTATAACCACTTGTATTGAGTAGATGATGGTGGTTACTAGAAAAGGAAGGTGTGGTCATACACAATGTCTTCAACAAATCACTGTTAACATCACACCAAGCACCAACCTACATGGAACAAGAAACACCAGCACCACCACCATCCATACTAATTGGAGAAGAAAAAGAATACAAGGTGGAAGAAATCCAAGGAGAACACAAAAGAGGCAGAGGAAAGCAGTACCTAGTACACTGGAAGGGGTATGGAGACAAACATGACTCATGGGTACCCACATCCTTGTTAGAAAACGCACAGGAAGCACTGAAGTCATACAGGAAGTCCCTTGCGGAGCAAGGAAAACCTATAAAGGGAAGCAGAAATCTCCAAGACCAATCACCAACCACACTCTCCAAACCATGTCTTCTACCAAAAACCACCAATCTGTTGCCTCCCTCCTCAACTCTGAAGAACCCCAAGCACATAACTCCATAACTCAAGACGTCACCATGGATGAAGTCACCTTGTTGGTCACCCAGATGATCACAGAACATAGGAAAGGAGTATCCATTGACAATGCTGGGCTGTGTCAACGACATCTCCAACATACAGAAAGCAGTATCTGCAGCAAAATCAGCAATGAAAGATGTACAACTGGTCCTAACTGTGATCACTCCACATATTCAAGCAGCCACTAGAGGACAGAGGAGACACAACCAGGCCATTGACCATGTAGAAGACATACAGGTTGACCTAGAAGACTTCATTGACACAGACGTTGGAGGGAAACTGCTATCACTGTGCTCCATTCTATCAGAGGTACTAGTTCTCATACACTGCAATGGGAACAACAAAGAAGAAGGAGCAGTCAAGCTGGCACAACACCTCATGGGTATGGACCCCTACCCCCTAGAGAGCAGGAAAGCCAGGAGGACCAGAAAGACAGATAGGAAGGAGAGGGAAGATAAAGAAGAAACCAAATGCATTCCAGCCATTGCCTTGGAAGTTGAGAACATGCTCTTCTTCCTAACAGCACCTGAACAAGTAGGCCCAAAAGAAGTCAGGGAATGGGAGTTTTCTAGCACATTTACTATGCTTCTTGCCAATGGAGAACTCAACAAACAATATGTTGATCATATCCTTGCCACTCTACTCATCAACAAACCCAACACTTGGGGCACCATGAAGGGTATCAAGATTGCAATGTTTGCAGGGGGTCTGGATCACACCAAGTTATTCATCACACACAGCATGGTCAATGACAAATTCTATGCAGGACCCACTAAGAAAGACCTTGCACAATTCATTGTAGGATAGCTGTGTGGTCACAGAGCATAAAAAGGGGGTAATGTTATATTCCCTTGGGGCAATCATGTACTATAATATCCATCCATTCCTATCAGCGCCCCACTTGTCATGGACCTGTTACTTCTCTAACTGCAATCCTTACATTGTTTACTCAGCTATTGCATTATTACTTACTCAGCCGCTACTACAGACTCTCCAATAGGAATACACCAATAGTATATATACACCTAGATACTCTGCTGTATTCCTTATGCTTTACCAACTTGTTGATTCCCCTTCTCTTCTCTCTCATTGCCCTCAAGTCTTCATCACTTGTTGCAACCTGAGTTGATTACTTAGAAAGGTTGTAACATGAAGAGGTGTAGGTGCCTCATTGTGTATCAATTAAGTCAATCCAGAGTGTTTCAGTATTGGACTTGGGAGTGTTACATACAAATTGCATATGTAACATGTGTAAGAGGTTGATAATAGACAAGCAGAGCTCAGCTTGCAACTCATTGATGGAGGGAGGGGCACTGTGGCTGGTCTTGTGGAAGGGAACATCAATGACCTTGATAAAGGACTTTGATGCCAGGAGGAAAAGGGAAGCAGCAGGGAGCATGGCACTTAAATCAAATGTGACCATGTCAAGGTCAGCATCTGTAGGGACAGCGGAGGTGGCACAGGTGATACCAAATGAGGAGAAGCATGCTGAGTCCACCTTCAAGGCAGATTTGGCACGTGCCAGAGCAGCATTGCACATATGTACAAGCTGTGGAAACAAGAGGGATGCCAGGGACAAAGCCCAACTGTTGGTTGTAATGTAGAATTGGTAGCAAGTGGGGCTGTATGTAGCATAGTATGGGTGCTTCACAGGGTGCCTACCTGAGATGGGCTTCTGGACTGGAGCATGGCCAACACAAGCAGGGGGTGGTGCAGACACATTGGGAGGGTGAGGTAGAGCAGTAGGATAGGCTACAGCACTTGCATAGAATTTCCTGACATAAGGTGTGCCAGTAATAGGTTTCTCAACACACACCTTAGGGTGTGGAGGTAGTGCAGTTTGAGTTGTGGTCTCACTGAAGGAGCGAGGTGGAGGGAGCATAGCCACATCCTCTGTGTGAGGCAGGGATGTAGCAGGTGAGGGAGGGGAGACAGTGTATCATCTGGGTAATGGGTGAGGAGGTTGGCCTATGATTTAATGGCCTCTCTGAATTCTTCAAGTTCTGTGGCAGAGGCCCCTAAAAGCAGTGCCTTGAGAACATTGAAGTAGTCACTAGACTCATGCATGAAGTAAGCATAGTTGTTGAGAGTGTCCACTTGTTTATCATTGAATGTGTCTTTCTGCTCCTTGGATGCCTTCTTGGAGGGCTTAACCATTGAAGTCAAGGATGTTATGGTTTAGCAGGCTCCTAGAATTGACTAATCTTGGATTAGACAGGTTACAGTAGTAACAACAGAAGAAAATCAAAAACTTGGAGTTTTTGATCCTGTAATCTATGCCTATTTATGCAAGTCCAGAGGCCATCTGTGTACTACTGTATATACGAGTCATAAGTGTCTGTCCAAGTCATTGATCGAGAAAGAGAAACTACTAGTACATTACAGAGTGTCCAATGAGTCAGTCTGTATCTAAGATCGTAGTCCATGATCTACTATAACATTCTATCTACTCTGAGTCATCATTCTCTGAGACAGTAGAACGTTCGGATGAGGTGGGGAAGCCCGTGGAGGACTCCTGAGGCGTAGGCACTGCGGAGGAGGACGAGGAGGCCAAGGAGGATGAGGAGGCCGAGAAGGACGAGGAGGCCGAGGAGGACGAGGAGGCCGAGGATGAGGACGAGAGATTGTATGGGATGATCTCTGAGGACATCTCCTGGTAATAGGAGGCAATAGCACGAAGTGGTACATCTTCTGAAGAGTCAGAAGAAGCATTGGACACATCATTGAACAGCCAAGGCTGCGACGGGTAGTGGTGCCCATATTCTCCTGACTCAATGAGCGCAGCAAGAACTCCAGGAAGTTCCTGCTCGTCATGGAACATGTAGGGATGTCGCCAGGTTGTACAATTATCTGTGACTGGATAGGGGTGCCATCCATTCTCAATGGCTGCCATCCAGCACATTGGATACGTGCTAAGGACTTTGCTGTCTCCGATTATATGGTGGTAGGGAGCCGCATGCATAGCTTGTTGTAGAACTGCATTAAGCTCGTCACAATCATAGACAGGGGGAAGGGGCGTTAATGTGCTAGCTAGGTAGTAGAAGTGAAATCAATACAAAGTCACTATAAGCCGCAATGGGTCACTAAGTTCACCACTACTAACTGCTAGTGCTCACAAACGAGTTTCAAAGGGGAGATAATCAAATAGGTAGATAGGGGTGGAGGGTGGTATTAGCTAGTGAGATGTCTCACTAGTAGTTTTGGTAGCTAGCGAGTGGGGGCTCACTAATGGAGTGGTTGCTAGATGACAATGGACAAGGTTGTTTAATTGAAATATAACTTTGAATCCTATATGATGGCTACGTCACTACAGATACCAAGATAAAGGATTCGTGAGGATAGTTAACAGGCCAGTAGCTAGCTGCACTGTGGTATTACCCTCCCGATCTAGTGAACGTACCGACTTGTACACTCTTGATACAAGATGTGATGAGAACGCTAGTGATCGTTCGTCGATCAACTCGCTATATCCAATCTATAGGAATTCTTGTTAATCTAATCTCACTTCCTTGATCTGAGGTCTCTATTGACCAAAGCTAAATCTTAATTCACACTAGACAAGTCACTTAATAAATCACTTATATATGATCTATCACTAGACGAGCTGGCAAGATTGCTTGCCCAACACACTCGCTAGTGAGGGGTATTTATACATTGCAAGGTGTTACGACCTTCCTAAGTAGTCAACTCAGGTTGCAACAAGTGATGAAGACTTGAGGGCGATGAGAGAGAAGAGAAGGGGAATCAACAAGTTGGTAAAGCGTAAGGAATACAACAGAGTGTCTAGGTGTATATATACTACTGGGGTATTCCTACTGGAGAATCTGTAATGGCGGCTGAGTAATTATGACGTCGTGGCTGAGTAAACATTGGAGTAATTGCAGAATGAGAAGTAGTGGAAGAGAGACAAGTCCTTGACAAGCGGGGCGATGATAGGAATGGATGGATATTATAGTACACAATAGCCCCAAGGGAATATAACATTACCCCCTTTTTATGCTCTGTGACCACACAGTTACCCTACAATGAATCGTGTGAGGTCTTTCTTGGTGGGTCCTGCGTAGAACTTGTCATTGACGGTGCTGTGTGCGATGAATAATTTGGCATGGTCCGGACCTCCTGCGAACATAGTGATCTTGATGCCTTTCATGGTGCCCCAGGTATTGGGTTTGTCGATAAGGAGGGTGGCAAGGATGTGGTCGATGTATTGTTTGTTGAGTTCTCCGTTATCGAGTAGCGTAGTAAACGTACTGGGGAACTCCCATTCCCTGACTTCTTTGGGTCCTACTCGCTCTGGCGCCGTCAGGAAGGAGAGCATGTTTTCGACTTCCATGGCGATGGCTGGGATTCGTTGGATTTCTTCTTTGCTCTCTCTCGCTTCTTTCTCTTCTCTGTCCGTTTTGTCCATCCTCCTGGCTTTCCTACTTTCGAGCGGATATGGGTCTGTGCCCATGAGGAGTTGTGCTAACTTGACGGCTCCTTCCTCTTTGTCATTCCCGTCATAGTGTATGAGGACCAGTACCTTGGATAATATGGAGCATAGGGATAGCAATTTCCCTCCAATGTCAGCATCAATGAAGTCCTCTAGATCAACCTGTATATCCTCCACATGGTCAATGGCTTGGTTGTGTCTTCTCTGTCCTCGGGTAGCTGCTTGGATCCGTGGTGAGATTGCGGTTAAGACCAGTTGTGCGTCCTTCATTGCGGATTTGGCTGCTGTTACTGCTTTCTGAATGTTGGAGATGTCGTTGACACATCCTAGCATCTCGTCGATGGACACTCCTTTCCTGTGTTCGGTGATCATCTGGGTAATGGACGACGTGACTTCGTCCATGGTGACATCTCGGGTGATGGAGTTGTGGGCTTGGGGTTCCTCAGTGTTGAGGAGGGAGGCAACAGATTGGCGGTTTTCGGTGGAAGACATGGTTTGAAGAGTGTGGTTGATGATGGGTTTTGGCAATTTCTGTCCCCCTTTTATAGGTTTTCCTTGCTCCGCAAGGGACTTCCTGTATGTCTCTAGTGCTTCTTGTGCGTTTCCTAATGAGGATGCGGGTATCCATGAGTCATGTTCATCTCCATATCCCTTCCAGTGCACTAGGTATTGCGTTCCTCTGCCCCTTCTGCATTCTCCTCGGATTTCTTCCACTTCATATTCCTCCTCTTCTTCGACTAGTATTGGTGGCGGTGGTGGTGGCGTTTCTTGTCCCATGTAGTTCAGTGTCTGGTGTGGCGTTAGCAGCGATTTGTTAAACACATTGTGTATGATCCAGTCTTCTGGTAGCTTTAGACGGTAGGCTGATACTCCTATCTGCTCAGTGATTTGGAATGGTCCATATCGTCGGTTGTTCAGCTTCTCCATGGGTCTGTTGGTCTTGATGTTTGTCCCTTCGAGCCATACCCATTGTCCTATTGATAGCTCACGTTGCTTTCCTCGTCTCCTATCATGGTTCCGTTTTGTTTCGTCTCCTTTTGTTGTCAGATGTTCCAATACTTCCTTTCTGATCGCACTCAGGCTTCGGACGAATTCGTCTACCGTGGGTGTTTCTGGGTCTGCGGTCAGGTTCCCTTTCCAGGGGTGTCTTCCATAATTGATGTAGAATGGAGAGTGTCCTGTGGCGCTGTGTTGTTTGTCATTGTACTGGAATTCTGCTGTTGCAAGCCAGTCGGCCCAGTCATTTTGTTGGTAGTTCACATAGTGTCGCAGGAATGCTTCTACTTCTTGGTTGATACGTTCAGTCTGTCTGTCCGTCTGGGGGTGGTATGCTGTGGATAGTCTTCTGTCGATTCCTAGGGCCTTGCATAGGTTCTCCATGAATTTCGCTGCGAACTGTGGTCCTCTATCGCTGATGATTACTCTCAGGACACCGTGTAGCTTCCAGATGTGGTCCCTGTATATTTTTGCTAAACCCTTTGAGCTTAGGGTCGTTGTGGTTGCGATAAGTCGGATCATCTTGGAGAACCTGTCGACTACTACTAAGATTGCGTCTGCTCCTTTGGACATTGGTAGTGGTCCAATCATATCGACCGTGATTTTGGTCCATGGTCCTTCTGCTGGTGGTATGGGGTGTAGTGGGGTTGACTTCTTGTGGCGTAGCACCTTGTTTCTTTGGCAGCTGTCACATCCTTCTACAAATCTCTGTACGTCTCTTTTCATTGTGTTCCAGTAATACGACCTCTTGAGAAGGTCCAGCATTCGCTTTTGCCCTGGGTGTCCAACGTCGGGTGGGTTGTGATGTTCTGCGAGGATTTTTTCTCAGAGCTTCGCATCTGTGGGTATGCATATGCAGTCATCTCGGTAGGTTATTCCGTCCGTGGTAGTTGTGTGCTTTGGTTCTTCTTTTAGCCATTTGTATACTTGTCCGTCAAGCCGTCCATTCCTTATCTCCGTGCTCCATTCCTCTTTAGGGGTAATCCGGTAGTTCTCGGTTTGGAATATTCGTATGGGCGGTGTCAGATGCTCGTTTCTGGTCCTTCTGACGAATAGGGACTCCTTTAGTATGGTAACCTTTGGTTCGGGTTCTTCGTCTCCTTGTGTCCTCCTGGATAGAATGTCCGCCTTAGTGTTTGTCTTTCCTGGGATGTGTCTGAGCGTGAAGTCGTAGTCTTGCAATCTGAGGTACCATCGGGCTTGTTGTCCGTTGAGTTTTTGCGGTTCCTTGTAGTACTTCAGGTTTTTGTGGTCCGTCCAGATCTCAAATGGTTCCTTGGTTTCCAATAGGTACTGTCTCCAACGTTTGAGGCCCTCCATGATGGCGAGTAGTTCCTTGTCATAGATTTCGTAGTTCCTTTCTGCTGGATTCATGGTTCTCGACATGAATGCTATTGGGTGCCACTTGTCGTGTTGGAGTTGAGAAAGTACTCCTCCTATTGCATAGCCCGATGCGTCTACTTCCATTCTAAACTGTCCTTCGTCTTGTGGTAGTGCCAGTACTGGTTCTTCCATTATCCTTTTCTTGAGCTCTTCGAATGCTTGTTGTTGCTCTTTCTCCCACATCCATCCCGCATTGCCCTTGACCTTGTGTAGCGGTGCTGCGATTGCACTGAATCCTTTGATGAATCTCCGGTAAAAGTTTGCGAATCCTAGGAACAATTCTACTCCCTTGACGTTTGTTGGGGTAGGCCAGTTTCGTACTGCTTCAATTTTCTCCCCCTCCATCTTCACTTTGCCATCTCCCACAATGGCGCCCAGGATTGGTATTTCCGTTGCATCGAACATGCACTTCGTCCTCTTGAAGTACAGGTTGTGTTTTTCGGCTATTTCCAGGAACCTGCAAGTGCATTCTGCCAGCTCTTCCTTCATCTTCCCAGGTATCACGAAGTCATCCATGTAGTTGATTAGAATACCCTCCTGTAGTAACTGCCTGAATACGCAGTTCATCATCCGTTGAAATGTTCCCGGGGAGTTACACATCCCGAAGAACATGACCGTTGGCTCGAATAATCCTTCGTTCATAACGAATGCTGCTTTCCACTCGTGTCCTTCCTTTATTCTGACGTTGTTGTATCCCCATATGATGTCTAACTTGTTGAAGTATTTTGCATCCTTTAGTTTGTCAATAACCTCCTCTATCAGTGGTAGTGGTGTCTTGTCCTTGATCGTGTGTTGATTTAGCTTCCTGTAGTCCTAACACAACCTCTTGCTGCCATCCTTCTTGGGTATGAAGAAGCATGGTGCTGCGTATGGGGATTTAGATGGTCTGATGCATCCAGAGGCGAGGTTTTCCTTCACAAACTCTTGGAGTTCATCCTTTTCCTTGACCGTCATGGGGTATACCTTGGCGTTCATGTCTTTGGGTGCTGTTTCCGTCAGGTTGATTTCGTGGTCCCATTCGCTTGGTACTGGTAGTTTATCGAAGTTCTTCTTGTTGAATAGGTGGGTGAACTGTCGAAGGTAGTGTGGTAGATCCTCTGCTTTTGTGGGGTCGGCGGTTTTCTCAATGTCGTCTTCGGCTTCTTCTGTCTTTGTCGCTCGATTGTGGGTTTCCCAGTTTCCGTGCTGTATCCTGCATCCTTCCGGGCATCTGGTGAAGTTGATCCGTCCAGCCTTCCAATCTATTTCTGGATTGTGCGCCATAATCCAATCATGGCCCAAGAATAGTTCTGCTGATTGTATGTCCAATATTTGCGCCTCCATATGCTCCGTGTGGTTTCCAATTGCCATCTCGAATATGGCTTTTTCCGTGACCAGGTTTTGGGTTGTTCCGTCCGCGTTGTATACCATCCTTGGGTTTTCTAGTGGTGTCGTAGATAGTTGCAGCTCTTTCGCTGTTTGTCTGCCAATGCAGGTGTCTGTGCATCCTGTGTCAATGATTGCTTCGACCTTCTTTGTGCCTGTTTTGGTTGTTATCGTCGGTTTGATCAAAAGTTCTCATGCTCCTTTTCTTCTTTGTGGGATAACATATGATTTAGAAGAAGAGTTAGATACATGGGGTCTCGATTTCGCACTCAATCGGACCCTTCGACAAAACCCTGCTCGGTTTTTTCTTCGTCGTTTTCTATTCCCCTGTTCTGGGATCTCTTTGGTGCTCTGCAATTCCTGGCAATGTGCCCTTCTTTTCCACAATTGAAGCATCCTCCTCTTCTTTTCTTCGGTTTCCTGCATTCCTTTGCAATGTGTCCATTGATGCTGCAGTTGTAGCATTTGGGTCCTTGGGATTCCTGTTGTCCTATCTCCATGGGTTGGCCCATCCCTCCATAAGTGATGCCGGATGTGGTGTGTCTGTCTCTGGACTCCGTTGATTCATATCCTTTTCCAACCGATAATATTGCCTTGACCCATTCGTCGTAGGTGTGGGGCATTCCCTCTGCCAGGTAACCCAGTATGGTCTTGATTATGTCCGGGCGTACGTTCCTTTTGAGAAGGAAAAGTGCGTGTGCGTCGTCTGTGCGGGCTTTGATCTTGAGTACCCTGAACTCTACAAGGTAGTTGGCGGTATTCTTGTTCCTTTGCTTGAACGTTTCAATCTTCCATTCTGCTTCTGGTTGTTCCATGTGATCCCCGAATGTGGATACCATCTCTTTCTCGAATTCGTCCCAGTTGACTGTATCGTCTTCACCTCCCAACTGTGCTAGTTTCATCGAGGCGAATTGTCCTGCTGTCCCTCCTCTGAGGCGTGCTAGTACTGCTGTGGCCTTGTTGTCGGCCCCTTCAATTCTGTTGAACTTCAAAAATAGCAAGGTGGCTCTCCACCAATCTTCAAATTTACTCCTGGTTCCATCAAAGAACCCTGGCTCCGGTACAAGTGATTTTCTGTGGCCTGCTGCAGGCGCTGCTGGTGCTATTTCCTGATCAGACATTTCCTCGCTGTCTGTGTCGTCACTTTCTGTGTCGTTGCTTTCTGTGTCTGGTGGTTCGTCGGCGTTATCGTTGCCCTGTGATTCTTCATCTGAGAATTCTTCTTTGGTGGTTTCTTCCTCCAATGAGGTCTCTTCTTCAGAGGTGGTCTCCTCTGCTAATGCTGGTGTCGGTTCTCTGGTCCTGTCTCTAGAAGCAGGTCCACTAAGGCTCATACACAATGGCCTTCTTCTGCAAAGTGAGTTGTAGACGCTTTACCAAATGTTATGACCTTCCTAAGTAGTCAACTCAGGTTGCAACAAGTGATGAAGACTTGAGGGCGATGAGAGAGAAGAGAAGGGGAATCAACGAGTTGGTAAAGCGTAAGGAATACAGCAGAGTGTCTAGGTGTATATATACTACTGAGGTATTCCTATTGGAGAGTCTATAACGATGGCTGAGTAAGTCATGACATATAGGCTGAGTAAACAATGGGTTGAGCGCAAGTAGAGAAACAGCGGAGGGGTGATAGGTCCATGACAATTGGGGCGATGATAGGGATGGATGATTATTATAGTACATGGTAGCCCCAAGGGAATATAACACAAGGCTAACTAGATTACATATGACAAAACAGTAAAATATCGGATTATTGGGCGGTCAGACTTCCGCTAGCTACCCTATAACCTGGGTTGAGGGTTCGTTAGGCCAATCGGAGGCCTATCTAGTTATCCCTGATGGGTGTCCATATGGACGGTGCTCTTGTGAGCGATAATACCTAGCTACATCCGTCAGTAGCTAGGGTCAGTAGCATATGACGTCAGGCCGTCATGTGTGCCTAGTTATCATCTTTATTCCAATGTGTGGTCGACCTCTATCGAGCGACCGATAACTAGCTGGCTCCTCGCTATTGGTGCTCTGGACAGTTTGCAGTGCCTCACAAGCCCGATTGTTCGCGAGGTATCTCCTTACTAGCCAGCCCTTCCGACGTGTGTCTCGGTTCAATTCTGGGGGGGGACTAACTAACGCGGCTGTGCGCTGACTAATTGCTAGGCTTGAGCCGTAGCTAGAGTACTATATCGTGAACCGGTCTTTGAGGGCTTGTGTTATTCTAAATAGACTGATGTCGCTAACCATTTTGGGTACATAGGGTTGCGTCGCTAGACCTCAGGGCCCATTCACCTTAGTGATCCATTGATCTACCGATCTGGGGCACTATTGATAGTCGTAGTGAGACACTTTGAACGTGCTAGTGAGGCTCCGCTCGCTAGATGGACTTGTAGCTAAGGGTATGTTTGTCCAAAGCTAATAGTATTACTCCTTGATACCATACACTTTTCTGGTAAAGGGTACTAATGACCGGTCTCTCTAGCGAGGTTCATAGCTAGGTACTATATCACTCCTAGCAAGGGTTCCTTGATGTTACTAACGTTCTAACTAGTGATATTCCTAGCTCCTGCAATGGATTCACGATCAAAATTGTTTCGGCCGTAACAGTGTGAGTCTGTAATCGGAGGTGTGCCCAGAGATAACTCTGAGGAGGTTCTGTCCCTCAGGAACTAGAACGTGAGTCCCTGGGTCCATAACATCATGTTGCTGGTGCCGGTTGTACTGGGGTGCCACAATGGATGCACTTTGGCACCTCCAATCCCTCCAGATCATGGTCTGTGACATGGAGGATAAGCAACAGACAGAGTTCCAGCTTGGCATGCATCGTGCTGCTGGATTTTATAAAATCAGGATGGCTGCCCTTGCCAAGGCCACATCCCATCCGGAGGAGGCATATGATGCCCAACCAGACCCTGGACCTTCACAGCCCCAATCGGTTCCAGCCCCTGTTCCCTTGCCAACCAGCCCTGTGGCCTCAACCAGCTCTGCTCAACCTCGCCAGAACAAGCCTTGCCAATCAGTCAGATGGCTTCCCAGAAATGAACTCATCAACTGGGTCCATGAGAATGTGGTTGCTGAGCATGACTGGGTGACTCCTCTTTTTTTTTTTTTTTTTAAAAAAAAAATCCAATTTTATTGCACTAGTATCTAACTAAGTACAAACAGGCACACGATAGCAGTCCCAAGACCAAAACACCAAAACCTTCAGAACAAAAGAAATGACAAACTACTGTGTCCAAGACAAGTGAAGCAAGTTGAGTCAAGGAAGATAGGAAAACTAAGCTAGTGTTCCAAACATGAAGTTGAGAAGTGGCACCAACCGCAATAACAAAGCAGAAGTTGACAAACAGAAACAACAGAGAAGAGAAACAGATCCAGGAAGATGAAGGGGGCAGAAAAAGGTTTTGCTATTCCCCTATAACTACCACCACAAGAAAGAAGGGAAAGTTTGAAATACTAACCATAAGTCCAATGTCCAACACCCTAGTGCACATCTTTGATGAAAATTTGCTGCCGATCCTGTCTCTGTAGGGCTTGGTTGTGGATTGTCTCTTTCCATTGGGAATCTCCATTGTCAGGAGGGAATGTGAACGCAAGGGGGTTGTTGTCCAGAAATTTTATCAGCCATGCCAAGTTGTTATAGTGCCCATTTGAAAACAGCCGCTTGAACCGCGGACAGTCTTGGATAATATGTTCACATGTCTCCAGCATGTGACCGCATGGACACAATGTGAGGGTGTCTGGGAAGAAGCGCTCTTGGTAAGTGCTGATGGGCACGTGGTTAGAGATGCAGCGCATGAGGTGCGTGGCTAGTGAGGGCATCATGTCTTGAGTGAGCCATGAACTGCCATTGGTGTAGGTGGGTAGGATGGGGTTGTCATTCAATCCCAACAGGTCGAGGAAATGGTTTCCTTGGTAAGACGTGTTGTTTGAGGTGTGGTGATGCTGCCACAACCAAAGAAAGTGGTCGGTCCACAATTTATGTATAAAGCTGAGTGAGTGTTGAAAGTGATGTGGGACGCAAGGGACTCACAATGACTTGGCAAGTTTGTGGGCTTGATGGTGGATTGACCATTTAAGCAACAACGGGATGTCCCAAAAGGTGATTTTGTGGGATAAAGAGAGGGAGAGCCACGAGCGGAGGGGTTTGGTGATAGCAAGGGTGTCTTGATGTGCACTATGAGCGCTGTAATCAAACAAACGTTTAGCACACACAATTGAATCAGTAAAAACAGAGATATGAGTAATACTACAGTTGGAAGAGCGCGCAGCATCAGAGGAAAAAGAAAGAGAGGAAAGGAGCCCAAGCCTAAGAGCGTACAATTCTGAGTCCAAAGAGAGTACATGTCCACAAGGCACAACATGAGATTTGACAGGAAGAGAAATTGAAGAATCAAAAAGGAAGAAAGCAGAAGTAGAAGAAAGTGAAAAAGGGCTGTAGCCCTGACCGTACATTTTATTGGAAGAATTAACCAGACAGGAGCCGTCTGTAGAAACAAGCAGAGAAAAAGAAGAAGAAAGCATGTGATTGCGAGCCTTGCTAGCCTCATTGAGGTATTGGTGGACAGCTTTTGGATCATTGTCTGATGCATGTGGACAATGTTTAAAAGAAATTTGAGAAGGAGAGAAATGATTGACTACTCACATACCAGGTTGAGCACTCGGGTGTAAGCACTTGAAAGTGTCTGTGACCAATGTGCTGTCACGCAAAAAGTCCATGGCAGGGGATTTGATTTTGGTTTGGTCCAGGTCTTCATCCTGGGTGAGGAGTTTGAGTGGGTGATTGTTGGGGAGGGTGCAGAACCTTGTGCTGCATTGTTTGGTAAGTTTTTGGAGATGGAGGTGTAGGGGGATGAGTCCAGCAATTGACTAAGTGGTGCCTCGAGGGGTAGTGTGGAAAGTGCCTGTGATCCATATGGCTGCAGAGCGCTGGGTTTTATTTAGAATGTCAATTAGCGCCTTGTTGTGGGCACCATCGTAAAACCAAAGCTTAAGGCCATATGTTATCATGGAGACAACACATGACCTATATAGAAGTCATTTTTGTAAGGGTAGGAGACCTTGCACTGAATTGCCAAGCAGACATAAACACTTGATGGTTGACAAAGATTTGGTTGCATAATAACACACGTGTTCCTTGAATGTAAGCATTCAGTTGAAGTAAAAACCAAGATACCAAATGTAGCGCTTGGGAGTAAGCATCAAGGAAGTGCCGTCATTGTGTCAAAGCGTGACGTCCAGGTTGGGTTCAGCCCAAGGTTGATTGGAGAAGTGGAAGACCTTGCTCTTGTTGTTATGCTCGGACCTAGTCCAAAGCCGTGCCAGAAGATGGGCCACTGAGAAGTCACCTCAGCAGTACTACCAGTCGATCCATAGTCCCAGACTAGAGAACGAGGTAAGCGCCAAGTGGAGTCGAGCAAGACGGAGGTCTTCTCGATGTAACAACAGAGGGGTCATCTCCTGAACTTGGGCGATGCGCAGAGCTTCCAGGCAGGTGTTATATGGTAAGTCTAGTCGTCACTGAAGATGACCAAGGGAACAGATTTGCAACGTCGAACGATATCGATAAGAACACGCTGGTTAACAACAATACTAAAGCTAAGGTACACTGTACACTACGCTTCAGTATATGAGGCAGTATCGACGTTTGTCCAAACTAATCAATATACAAATACATGGTAAATAGAGTCCGCACATCGAGATCCCATCCCCGACCCTTTCACCGAGGTGTCGCTATCTTTAGTGCATGCATAATAGGGAAACTCAGCCTTTGACTGATCAGACGAATATAGAGAGAGGCACAGTTCTTAGGAATGATGGTGACAAGAATAAACAAGAAGAGAGAAGACTAGGGCAAGTCCAAGACGACGAAGAGAAGTGACATACTGTTACAGGATAGAGGAGACAATCGTAACACTTGTCGTGTTTGAGAACAAGGCCTATGAAAGTGAGGAATGTGGAGCAAGAAGAGTAAACCTGTGAAAGTAAAGAAGTGTTAGTGGAAAACTTCTTGGTTTGAACAACAATGAGTCCATTGTCCACAAAAGAAAGTATTTTACACCAAGGATCATTGGAAAATTGGTACATAAAAGGAGATAGAAAGAGGGAGGTGAGAATAGGTGATAGTGCAAACCCTTGTCTGACACCAACAGAAGCAGGGAATTTGGGAGAAGAATAATTGTTCCAAGAATAGGAAGTGAAGCAATCAGAAAGGTAATTAGAGAAAAATTGAACAAGGCAAGATGGGAAACCATGACAATCAAGGATACAAGCCAGAAGGGAATGGTTAACAGACGAGAAGAATTGCACGATGTCAAAGGCGAGGATGCTGGTTTTAAGGCCTTGTTTCCAACCTCGGCGGACTTTGTGTGTTAGATAGACTCTGGTGTCTTTGGTGGAGCGCTCAATGATCCCTTCAAATTGGAGGAGGTGGACGAGATTGAAGCACGCCGCGTTGAATTGAAGTTGCATGGAGATGACCTTTTTGATAAGTTTACTGATGGTGTTGAGGAGTACAATAGGCCTGAACATCTTTGGGGTGGTATAGTAAGGCTTGTTTGGCTTGGGAATTATGACAGAGGTTGAATCCTTGAAGTATTCCGGCCACATGGACATGGTGACACAGCTATTGGCAAGCACTCAGACTGTTTTGAGCACTTGGTTGGATGAGAGGATGGTTTTAAGATGGCGCCAGGTGAGATGGTTTGAGCCAGGCATGGACATGTTAGAGCAAGGTTGGAGGGCATCCTCAACTTCCTTGACAGATATCAGAGCCCATGATCTGGTGGGTTGTAGGGGGAGGGAATCCACTGTACTAGTATTGACAATGCAGTTAGCGGCTGAGTTATATGTGCCGTTGAGCCCAGCCCAAAGTTGGTCTAGGTCATCACACAGTTTGTTATCATAAAGGATAGACTGTACCAGGGGAAGGTTGTGGTCCTTGACCCAACCCATCAGATCCCATGGCTGCTGCTTGTCAACAGAGATCTCCTGGATCTTGTCATCAAAAAATTCTCTCTTCACCTTCCTGCACACTCTCCTAAACACCATCCACCTCACCTTCCCTTTCCTCTCCTTGAACCTGTCAAGCGCTTCCTTGCACTCTCCAATCCACCATGGTTTGGACCGTGCTGTGATGCGGATTTCCTTGGCGTGTTTGCTCCATGCTTTGTCAACATGAGTTTTGAGTTTGCAGGTAAATTTTGTGACATCCACAGATGAGTCAAGAGTGGGTGTGGGTTGGTTAAGGAAGTTAGAAACATCCTCAATAAACTTGCACTCTTCTTTGGAGTCTTTGGTAATACCTAAGTGTTTGATGGTAGGCATGACCAGTTTGATTTTGATGTTAATGTGCAGCAGTGCATGATTGGAGGAGAGTTGCATATCATTGGCAATGGTGTGAGTGACCACATCGTTATTATGGAATTGGGCGAAGACAAGGTTGATGACTGTAGGCTTTTTCCTTGTGTCAAAGGGGAAGTGGGTTGGGCCTGGATTAACAGGGGGAGACCTATGAAGAGAGAGTGAAGCCATAGTGTCAGTGAGGTCATCTGCTTTGGCTACATTATGGGTTTGGTTGGGATCCCATGAAGGGGATCATAGATTGAAGTCGCCTCCAGTGACTATTATATTCAGTTTTGATAAATGCTCAATATGGGCATTAAAAAGGGTTTGTGAGGCGCCTTCAGCATCAAAGTAGCAGTTAAGCACATAGATGTGGGAAGGAGTGGAAAACAAAATTAGTTGGAAATCAGAAGAAGAAAAAATGTCAGTATGAATTTGAGGGAGGAGTGATGAGATAGAGTTCCTGACATACATCAAGGTTCTTGGGTTGGGAATATTAGAGTGGATAGCAGTCCAGTCTTTATGAATAGGAAAACCGTGCAGCTCCTCTCCTTCAGAGAGTTTGGTGGATGGAATGTTATGGACATGACAAAAAGGGAGTTCTTGTAGGCACAAAACATGGACCTGAGATAGGTCTGGAGAGTTTAGCAAAGCCTCTGTTAGAGGCCACAATTGAGCAACATTTTGAAAATGAAAGTCTAAATGAGAAAGAATCCAGTCTTTAATGGGTTTAGAGTCCTTGCTACTCCCTTTCAGGGATCAGTGGTCAGACTTTGATGATGTTTTGGTGTGTCTATGCATAAACGGTCTTGGTGTTGAAGTTGAGCTGCACTTTGGCGTCTCAAAGATCAGTGGCTTTGCATTGATGCCACACCTTGTTGTAGCGGTTACAGAAGAACAAACAACACTTTTTACTGTCTGTGTTATGTTCACCATTGCAGTTGAGGCAGCAGAAATCTTGGAGGTGAGGGCATGGCATACCGGCTGCTGTGCCAGGGACCCAGGTGGACTCATTATCGTCCTTTCCTTTTGGTTGGCAGCACCATGCTAGTTGGCAGTGGAATTGGCATTCATGAGGGCCGCCACAGATGGGGCATCTGGGATTGTGATGGTGACAGGCAAAGGTAGTGTGGCCCCAGCTCAAACACTTGAGGCAAAAAGGGACAGCGGTATGTTGGGAGGTGGCACGGAAGGTGCAGGTGCAATCCTGGAAGTTGATTGTGCGGTTGACCAGCAATCGGGCTCTGGCACCACCTTGAGAGTCCCAGAAGTCCATGTAAAGGGCAGCAAGGGATGACTTTGGAGAAAGTCTTGCAAACTGGGGCATGCCCGTGAGTCCGTCCAAGAATGAGGCAATGGGAGATCTGTATAAAACAGCAGCAATGTCATTTAATGTGTTGATGGTGCCATTGTCTTTGAAGTAAGGGAGGTTCTCCAACCTCACAAATGACTTTGACTGGGGGAGTTGAGGTGTGACATCCTTGAATACCTTGTTGGTGACCAAAGGGAGTTTCTTACACATCCAGTTGCAGATAATGTTAAGGTCCTCGTCAGTTGCTATGTTATTTGTGTTGAACCATAGCGTTTTGAGAGTCTTCCTCATGGAATCTACCCTGAGTTGAGACTTGTGATATGTCAGACCGCAGTTGATAACCTCAATGATCTTTGGATTGAGGGAAACCATCTCATTTTGGAAGAGAGGAGTAAATGGTACAAGGACGTTCTTGCAAGACGGTCCTTGTTTGACGGCCAGTGTAGTTGGGTGTAACCAAGGTCTTGGGCTGGGAGTGAAGGGGGTAACAGGTTTATTGGCCTGGTTGTTGGCTGGGGTGGCTGCCTTATCTCTGTATGAGGGAGCCTTCTTCTGAGGTGGTGGGGTGGGGACGTCCATTCCAAGATCATATCCTCCAGCTTGTAGCATGGCATATATGTCATCTTGGGACTTGTCAGGGAACATGATGCATAGGTCAGCAAATTTTTCCATGATGTGACGTGGGACATTTGGGGTAGGCTTGATTTTTGTTGCCTGTGCGTAGGTCCTTCCAGGCCTGCTGGAAGGTGGAGAAGGGGCGGCTGAGCAATCAAAGTTGACCTTCTTTTTGCTAGGCTTGGTTTTGTCTGATTTGTTCAGACTATTTTTGCTGGATTTACCTCTCTGCTCTGGCGTCTGGTGACGTGGCACCCACTTGCCATGTGTTGCAACAATATTCCATCCACCCTCTCCACCACTCACCCTTCCGCTCATCTCCCCACCACCCGTTCCCCTTCCACCCATCAGCCTTCTGCCCATCACTGCATCCTTGGAGGTCTCTCCTTCTCTCTCTGGTACCCCCATAGCAACATCTTTGCTTATTCTGATAGCCAGTGCTGTGTCTTTGGCCAGCTGGGTGTCAGCCTTCTTGTCAACTTCCATGTCCATCGTGGTGCTAGGAGAAGGAGTCTTTGGATGTTGTGGAGTGGGGTTGGGATTGCAATCCTTTCCCTTCTCCTTGGGTCATAGTGTTGGTGTCTGTGCCAGGGATGAATTGATAGTGATAGGATGGCTGGGCAAGTTCCCAAGCGTGTGTTGGTGGATGATGGAGTTGACCTCTTTCTTGAAGTTTGGGTTTTCCTCCATGATTGTGTCCGTATTGATGTGGACTGGGATTTGTTTAGAGTTGGTGGGTGGGGGAGAGTCCATATCTAACGTAGATCCAGTTTTCCAGCATTGTTTGATAGTGGCCACCAGATTGTACTTATCTGCCCACTTTTTAAAGACTCTAGAGCAGAGGTTGCAAGCCCCCAATACTCTACTAGAGCGGGTGGGGAGGTCTCTGACTTGTTTGTTGCAGATTACCTTGAAGAGTTCAAACAGCTTATCTTCTAGAGCTGATTGTTTAAGGTCGAGTTGTTTATCAACCATGTACATAAACCAAAGAGTGATAGCCTCAATGGTGTACTCCATTGACCTGACATCTCCTACACTGACATTCTCTTCATTGGTGAACCACCTAAGACCCTCAGCTACAAGTTTCTCTATGTGGGATGGAGTAGACCCCAGATTAGGGTTAGGGTTTGTCTTAGGGTTAACCTGAGGTGTGGCGGGGGCATGTTTGCCATGAGGTGGGGGGGAGGGGAGGGTGGTGGCAACATTATCAGCCCAGTCAAGGATATTGGCACTAGAAGGGAGCTGTTGAGCCTGGTGATGTACAGGATATTGTTGTGCCAGGGTGAGGAAAGGTGCCGATTGGGCGGGTGTCATAGTGTTGGTATTGACTCAAATGTTGGCTGTCATTTTGGCGGTGTGATTGGAGTTGTCAGAGTGGACGGATCTAGAAGGGGAAGCGACAGAGTCATTGTCTTTGTTGAGGTCAATACAAGAGGCTTTTCTCGTAATGGATTGAGTAGGAGATGCCAGGTCTCTTCCTCTCTTGGAACCAATGGATGGGGTTGGTGAGGCTGGTTTAAATGTACCTTCAGAGGCTGCGTGAGGTAGATGTACAGCTGAGCCAGTACTGGTCTGGTTCTGCATGACAAGTAGAGTAGTTTGGGGAGAAATGTATCAGCCAGGCTCACTGTCTGGGATTTCCTCCTGTAATGATTCTTGGGAACCTTCCCACCTACTGGAGATGCCCAAGGAGCTGCTAATCCTCCTGAGACTGTGGCCTGCTCTCTTATGAACACTGTTGGCCTTCATAATGCACTAGATTTCACAATGTACTCGACATGTAAACCATTCTCAAAGGTGATGATAACAGTTACTGGAAAAGGAAGGTGACTGGGTGACTCCTCACCCATCCTTGAAATGGATGTGGGGTACTGACCTCACCAAGGCTGACATTACTAAAATACACCAGGGGTGGGATCAGACACAGAACCAGCCGGTTAGGCCCTATGATGAGAATGTCATACCCCCTGGTCAGTACACTGGTGAATGGTCCACCAACCCATCACTCCTGTTACAATTGTCTCCTCTATCTTGTAATAGTATGTCATTCCCCTTTGTTGTCTTGGACTTGTGTCACGACCTGATCCAACCGACATCCGACCGACTCGTTCCTGTTCTTGTATGTCTCCGTTCCATCTGTAGTTTCTCCGTCTATTTCATATCTCTTCATTCTGTTATTTTCTGTTGGATACTTGCTCGTCCTATTGTGTGCGCGTTCCTAGCTCCTGTGCCTGCTCCTCATCGCGTGCCCTTGTATCCACATCATCCCTTTTCTCCTATTCGTCTCCATTACTCCGTTTCTCCATTTCCCTCGAGTATATAAAGTCTTGTACTCTGTCATGTATTTCCTTAGTCTGAATATCAACTTAGCTTCGCACTCGTAACTCTGCCTCTCTTCCCTAAGTCGCTTCGGCGCACTCCCTCTCTGTTCTGTCTGAAATCTGGACCACAACAGTAGGGACGGTGCAACACACACGTTGAAGCCAAGGTCCTATTCCATCGACGTTCGACTGACCCGATCGGCTGACGGTCTGCCCTAGTCTGTCCTCGAGCTTAACAACTTGTCCTAGTCTTTTATCTTCCCTGTCTATTTTCGTCACCATCATTCCTAAGAGCTGTGTCTCTCTCTCTTCTTCTATTTGTCTGATCAGTCAAAGACCAAGCTTCCTTATTATGCATGCACTAAAGATAGCAACACCTCAGTGAAAGGGTTGGGGATTGGATCTCAATGTGTGGACTCTATTTACCTTGTATTTGTATACTGATTAGTTTGGACAAACATCAGTACAGACTCATATACTGAAGCATAGTGTACTGTGTACCTTAGCTTTAGTATTGTTATTAACCAGTGTGTTCTTCTTGATATTGTTTGATGTTGCAAACCTGTTCCCTCAATCATCTTCATCAATGATTAGACTTACCATATAACACCTGCCTGGAAGCTCTGCGTGTCGCTTAAGTTCAGGAGACGACCCCTCCATCATTACATTGAGAAGACCTTCATCTTGCTTGACTCCACTTGGCACTTACCTCGTTCTCTAGTCTGGGACTATGGATCAACTGGTAGTACTGCTGAGGCAACTTCTCAGTGGCCCATCTTCTGGCACAGCTTTGGACTAGGTCTGAGCATAATAGTATACTAAAGCTCAAAAACCCCTCCTCTCTACTTCCTTCTCTTTTCACCCTCTGTCCTGAAAAGATAACATCAGTGAACAACCTTTGTCCTGCAAGATAACCTCAGTGGACATCTCTCTCTATTTTTCCTATTGCCAAAATCGCTTCTCCAATCCCTCCCTCAGCTTCTCCTATCAGGCACACTATGTCTGGACCTTATAACCAAACCCACATTCCCAGATTCCACTCTCCTTCTGACAAACAAGTTTCTCAATATATTGCCATTTATGAAAAAGCCCTCAGCAATCTTGCCTTTCAAGAACGACTACACAGCTATACATCTGGTACAGAACCTGTCATTCACATTGACGGGACAGCCTTCATATGAAGAGAACTTATTGGTATCCAACATGTTGTCCAATCTCACAGAAAACATTCAACAAGCAATCCTCAATCTCTAGAGAGCATTTTTCTTGACTACCAACTCATCTTCTGCTACAAACTCTTCTACTCCTGGCAACAACAAGGACTTGTTGACTTCTTAAGAAATGCCACAACCTTTGACCTCTTTGAATGAAGCTACCAAACCACCACCAAAAGAAACAATTCAGCAGTATACTGGAGAGGCGTTTACCAGGATTTTGACCAAGCCAAAGCACTCTTCAAAGCCTTTGATTATTATCTTTCACAATGTCAAACCCAAACTCCAACTGTAGCAAATCCCTCAACCAAATCCTTGCCCAATTCCCCTTCAAGCAACAACTCTCCTCAGACTTCAGAGTCATCCAAAGACAAGACCTGTACACACACATTCATACAAACAGACCCACCATCATATCATTCTACACCAACCCCTACCCTGTTAGAGGTCCCCCCACAAGTCACAGACCAGTTCTCATGGGGAGCATTACCAAAATCAGATGATCTAATGTCAAGATCTCTCAGATTTACATCTGCATCTGTCCAGAGTGTTACATAGAGGACAACATCAATCTTTGGACATATGGACTCAACAGCTTCATTGTTACTACCCTTCCACACCAAACCCCATTCTACGAGTGGGACAGAAGAACAGCAAACATCTTCCCCAGCCAACACTACTCCAACACCTACATCTCCATTGACTCCCACTTTCGATTCATCTTTATTGACACCAACCCAGACGCTGAGTACAACCCAGAACCTACCTATTACTACGACACAACCCCTGTCCCATTTGCAAGGAATGCAAACGCCCTCACAGAGTCCTCAGATTCTAAGCCAGAACCTGACCAGGAATCCACCACCAGTTCCTCATTGCAACCCTCCACTAGGGCCACCACCACCACCACCACCTCCCCCTGGACTACCTCCTCCTCCTAATTAACCTGCCAATGCACCCATGGCAAACGTTGAGCACCCCAAGAAGATTAACCCCTTCAGTGGAGATTCTTGCACCTTTCAAACCTTCCAAGATGAACCTTGCCTCACCTTTGACACCTATTGCCCTTACTTTAGCAATGCCAACAATAACTACAACAACAGGAAGAAAATTATCTTTGCACTCTGCAATATGACAGAAGGAAATGTAGCTGGATTTTGCAATGCCTTTATGCAAGATTATTGGGATGACACCAACAATACCTACAACTATGGCACATGGGATGCTTTCAATGCTTCACTCAAAGAGAACTTCAAACCAAAAATCAAAGCTACCCAAGCCATTGAACAGCTCAAACAAGCCTGACTTAATGTCAAGACCGACGATGTAGCAACCTTCAACCAAATGTTCACCTATCTAGTTGGACAAGCAGCTATTACGGACAATCATCATTGCATGCAGCTCTACATTGACGCCATCCCTAACTGGATCCAACAAAAGATATTCCTCACCACTCAAATACCCAACACTTACGCTGCATGGCAACACAATGTTGCCAATCTGGTTAATAACTACCAGAAGTACCTCATGCACCACACTGCCACCAAAAACCACAACCCCATTTCATTCTATGGCAATGCACTATCCCATCCAAAGAAAAACTTTGCCTTCAAAGAGGAATCCCTTCCACAAGGAGAACCCATGGACATCAATGCCATTGAGGAGTTCTCTTCTGATGAAGAACCCAACATACCTGATCTCTCATCTGACAAAGAAGACAACTATACAAAGCAGGGAATCTCTGTCAATGCCGCCCTCACTGCTTGACAGAAGAAACAATTGAAGAGAGGAGCATGTCTTGTTGCAGTGATCCAAAACATTGGGTGAAAAACTGTCCCAAGCAACAATGTGACAATAACACCAACAATGTTATGAACGTTATTTTTGATTCCTTCAATGTCCTCACAGACATGATGGTAGTCGACGCACAATGGGAAGACTGGGAGTTTCATGAAGAAGAAGAACTTAACTTGGAGTAAACAGACAAACAACACCAATGTAGGAAAATATCTAAACTTAGAGACCTTGGACTCTTTGGAGCACGGACTCCCGCTTTTCCTTTCTCTTCTCTTCTTCCGTTTTTGTACTATGTTTAACTATGGACCTCCGTTGTTCCCCACCCTATGTTTAGATATGGACTTCCATTCCCCCTTGCCTTCTGGCGAACTACCACCTCTCAATAGCTTGTACAATACATGATAAATAGCAAGCTTGTAAGTAGGTAATTTCCCAATTCGAATCTTAGCGTTGTTGCTACTAGACAGTGTTCTCCTCTCGCTCCTAGTGTTGAGTTCTTCGAGCCCTAACAAGACAAGAACTATGTGGTGTTCTCCCTCCCTCCCTCAATGTTGCCTAAGGTACTTGACATCGTCTCAGCTGTGACTTCAAGTCTGGTAGACTTGTTGTTCTTGCCATTCCTTATCTGCTGTCCTATCCAACCACAGCAAGGTCCTAGTGAAAAGGACCAGAAGCATTGGATCCGTTGGGAGATCTAGCTAGCCTCGTAACATCCAGTACGGGATTTACATGCACTGCTGGACAAGAGCTCTGGCGAAATCCTAACAAACAAACTCTCTTTCCAGCAACGCTTCAACAAACCATCAAAACCACCACCTCGTCCTACATCCAATTCACTCAAGATTGCCTTCAATGAACTTTCTCCTGAAGAGAAACAGACCTTTCTCAATGACGCCACTGTCAGTGTCCTCAAATCTGACATCCCCAATGAAACCACATTGTCTTTTGTCTTGGGAGCAGAGTGAATGCGACTCCTCTTGCTCCTATATCTAGTTCTTTAGCAGACACTTCAATTTTTTTGATTCAATCTCTTTTTTCCAAAATTGTTTCCCCTCTCAACTTGAACAATTCCTACGATTCTCAATGGACTGCTTGTGAATATGTTTTACATTGATTGTTGATGAACACTGCATCTGGTAACTCCTTGGACACTTCTTCTACTTCGGCCTCATCTCTGAGCTGCACAGGTTGCACTATTTCTGAAATCTCTCTCATGTCTTTGTCTAACAATAAATCCTTACTGATACCCACATTGCTGAAGAACCCAAACTCATCTAAAGTTGCTACCCTTTACCCACTACTTGATAGTGGAGCACAGGGGAACTTCGTCTCTCTCTCAACTATCCAAAGACTTGGGTTGAGAATGAAAGCATTAACACATCCTATTGTTGTATGTAATGTCAACGGCACCCTTAACAAAGGAAAGACCATCTCAGCGCAGACAGAGGTCATCCTTAGCATCAATAAGAAAGACATTAGCATATCCTGCTATGTCACTGAGATTGGAGAACAGACCATGATACTTGGCCTCCCCTTTCTCAAAGATACCAACCCCGATATTGACTGGTTGAAAATGACCTTTAGATGGAGGAAAAAGAGATCCAATACGCTGTGAGCTGAGGACCCTCTCACTTTGGGTACTGATCAACAGACCCACATAAATGAACTATTGATTGCTGAAACCATGACCTCAAATGTACCCTATCTCGCACGAAGGCAAGCCTTGCTCAATTACAATGCATTGCTTGATCTTGCCACTACCTGTCTTGAGATCAACGTAAAAACATCCAAGTCACAGAAAACCTTCCAGGCTTATCACAGTGTAAAAGCCCAGGTTGATGTGAAGGAGATAGTCCCTAAAACCTATTGGGAATATCTACCATTATTCAGCAAGAAGGAGTCCAAGAGATTTCCACCCTCACACCCATATGATCATAAAATTGACCTCAAGCCGGACTTTAAGCCAGAGGCTGCCAAGTTGTACTGTTTAACAGACACAGAGCTCATCGAGTTACAAAGATTCCTTGATGATAACTTACAAAAAGGTTACATACAGAAATCCAAAAGTCCTCAGGCTGCACCCTTCTTTTTCGTGTCAAAGAAAGACAGAAAATTACACCCAGTTCAGGACTATTGCAGCCTGAACAAGTATACTATCAAGAACGCCTACCCCATTCCTTCTATTCCACACATCATGGATTGACTACAAGGAGCCCACTACTTCACCACCATGGACATTCAAGCAGAATACAATAATGTCCGCATCTGCAAGGGTGACAAATGGAAAGGTGCCTTTTGCACTCCCTTTGGACTCTTCAAGCCTCATGTTATGTTCTTTGGCATGACAAATAGCCCTGCCACCTTCCAAGCAATGATGGACCACATCTTCCGGGACTTGATTGACAAACATGGTCCTACAGCCATCATTGTCTACATGAACGACATCCTCATCTTCTCCAATTCTCTTGATGGACTCAGAACTGAAACTCTCAAAGTTCTTTGACATCTCAAAGAGAACAATCTCTATATCAAACTGGAGAAGTGCAAGTTTGAGCAAACCACTGTCAAATATTTGGGAATGACCATTGCCCATAATCAAGTTTGCATGTCAAAAGACAAACTTGCAGGAATTCAAGAATGGCCAACACCAAAGGCTGTTCAAGATGTCCGTAAATTCATTGGCTTTGCCAACTTCTATTGCAAATTCATCCATCACTATTCACATATCTGCGCACCTCTAAACACTCTTTTGAAGAAAACCAAAACCTTTGAATGGACCAATGAGGCTAACAACGCCTTTATCACCTTAAAGGACGCTAATGTGCTAGTTTGGTAGTAGAAGTGAAATCAATACAAAAATCACTATAAGTCACAATGGGTCACTAAGTTCACCACTACTAACTGCTAGTGCTCACAAACAAGTTTCGAAGAGGAGATAATCAAATAGGTAGGTAGGGGTGGAGGGTGGTAGTAGCTAGCAAGATGTCTCACTAGTGGTTCCGGTAGCTAGCAAGTGTGAGCTCACTAATGGGGTGGTTGCTAGAGAATGACAGACAAGGCTATTTAATTAAAATATAACTTTGAATCCTAAATGATGGCTATGTCACTACAGATACCAAGATAAAGGAGTTGCGAGGATAGTTAACAGGCCAGTAGCTAGCTGCACTGTGGTTATACCCTCCCGATCTAGTGAACGTACTGACTTGTACCTTCTTGATACAAGATGCAATGAGAACGCTAGTGATCGTTCGTCGATCAACTCGCTATATCCAATCTATAGGAATTCTTTGTTACGACCTTCCTAAGTAGTCAACTCAGGTTGCAACAAGTGGTGAAGACTTGAGGGCGATGAGAGAGAAGAAAAGGGGAATCAACGAGTTGGTAAAGTGTAAGGGATACAGCAGAGTATCTAGGTGTATATATACTACTGAGGTATTCCTACTGGAGAGTCTATAATGGCAGCTGAGTAACAGTGACGTCGTAGCTGAGTAAATGGTGGAGTAATCGCAGAATGAGAAGTAGCGGGTGAGGGGCAGGTCCTTGACAAGCGGGGCGATGATAGGAATGGATGGATATTATAGTACACGATAGCCCTAAGGGAATATAACATTCTTGTTAATCTAATCTCACTTCCTTAATCTGAGGTCTCTATTGACTGAAGCTAAATCTTAATTCACACTAGACAAGTCACTTAATAAATCACTTATATATGATCTATCACTAGACGAGCTGGCAAGATTGCTTGCCCAACACACTCACTAACGAGGGGTATTTATACATCACAAGGCTAACTAGATTACATATGACAAAACAGTAAAATATCGGATTATTGGGTGGTCGGACTTCCACTAGCTACTCTATAACCTGGGTTGAGGGTTCGCTAGACCAATCGGAAGCCTATCTAGTTCTTCCTGATGTGTGTCCGTATGGACAGTGCTCTTGCGAGCTATAGTTCCTAACTACATCCGTCGGTAACTAGGATCAGTAGCTTATGATGTCAGGCAGGCATGCCTACCTAGTTATTATCTTTATTCCAAGGTACGGCCAGCAGCTATCGGACAATCGATAACTAGCTGGCACCTGGCTATTGGCACTCAGAATGGTTTGCAGTACCTCGTGAGCCCACTTGCTCGCTGTTACGGCCGAAACGATTTCAATCGTGAATCCATTACAGGAGCTAGGAATATCACTAGTTAGGTCGTTAATAACTTCAAAGAACCCTCGCTAGGAGTGATATAGTACCTAGCTATGAACCTCGCTAGAGAGACCGGTCATTAGTACCCTTTACCGGAAAAGTGTACGGTATCGAGGAGTAATACTATTAGCTTTGGACGAACATACCCTTAGCTACAAGTCCATCTAGCGAGCGGAGCCTCGCTAGCACGTTAAAAGTGCCTCGCTACGACTATCAATAGTGCCCCGGATCAGTAGATCAACGGATCTCTAAGGCGAATGGGCCCTGAGGTCTAGCGAGCGCGACCCTATTCACCCGAAGCGGCTAGCGACGTCAGTTCATTTAGAATCTACAGTTCACCAAGACCGGTTCGCGATATAGTACTCTAGCTACGGCTCAAGCCTAGCGATTAGTCAGCGCACAGCCGCGTTAGTTAGTCCCCCCAGAATCGAACCGAGACAGGCGTCAGAAGGGCCAGATAGCGAAGGAGATACCTCGCGAGCAATCAGGCTCGCGAGGCACTGCAAACCGCCCTGAGTACCAATAGCCAGGTGCCAGCTAGCTATCGATAGTTCGATAGCGGTCGACCACACGTTGGAATAAAGATGATAATTAGGCACACATGACGGCCTGACGTCATATGCTACCGATCCTAGCTACCGACGGATGTAGCTAGGTACCATAGCTCGCGAGAGCACCGTCCACATGGACACCCATCCGGGATAACTAGATAGGCCTCCGATTGGCCTAGCGAACCCTCAACCCAGGTTATAGGGTAGCTAGCGGAGGTCCAACCATCCGATAAAACCGATATTTTACTGTTTTGTCATATGTAAGCTAGTTAGTCTCGCGATGTATAAATACCCCTCGCTAGCGAGCGTGTTGAGCAAGCAATCTTGCCAGCTCGTCTAGTGATAGATCATATATAAGTGATTTATTAAGTGACTTGTCTAGTGTGAATTAAGATTTAG